>BQKZ01000683.1:158794-172352 GCA_036244855.1 Temnopleurus reevesii
GGGGGGGGGGGTTTTTTTTTTAGGGTTCGGCAAAAAAAAAATTTGGCAATAAAGGTCGACCCCCCCCCCCCCCCTCCACACCCAGTTCCTCTATACCCAACCCCTCCACTCAGCCCATCCCTTTTCTTAGAGTCTATTGTAGTTTGTACCTAAATTTGCATGTAAACATGTAAGGGAGACTTGAACTTATTGTTTGCATTCTACTGTTAAAGAAAATTATGACCCCATTCTAACCTCATTTTGGTGTAAACATTTATTTCCATCTATAAAAATGAATTTGTAAGCAAATAAATCAAAACTGTCAAGAGGGCTTTATCAATTTCATGCCACATAAGCAGAATATGTATGCTGGGGTACTAATATTGCCTCTGCGGTAGCTTTATTGGGGAAGCTCTTTTACAACAACATATACAGTGGTAGTATTGACATATAGATTTTGGTATTCTTACAATTCGATTGCATGGTATTTCGACATTCCGACTTTCTTTTCAAATTTATTTGAGTGGAACCCCTTTTATCCCAAACAAAGACGTCGGGAGTCAAACGGAGCTGACGTGTAGTCTGATGCGACAAGACGAAACTTCGACTTTGACCACAGAAAACTCCTTTAGAAAAAAATTATAGAGGATATTATCATAAAACTATATTCTGGCAGAGTTTCCCATGCCATTCAGGAAGAGAGATTCGAATTTTATGAGCATCATTGCAGGTCACACCTCAGAATAATTTTGGTTTAAGTCAGGACAGCAAAGTCTGTTTTCACAGACTATTGTACCCGTGTGTAAATGTTTACTTTAAAAACTTTCTGAATATAGGGACAAGGAACAAAGTTTTAAAACTTACTTTTATGATTTTACCCATGAATGGCAAAAATGATTATTTTACAAAGTCTGTTTTCACAGGCTACAGATACCCGAGTTTATCTGTTTATCAGGAATCTTTTCTGAAGTTGGTCACAAAGAATGGAAATATAGAAATTTGTTTTCAATGATTATATTCAAGAAAGGTAAAGAATGTATTGTATATTGTATTTGAAATTAAATTTGATCGCTTGATAAACGTATATTTTGCCTTTTTAAATTATCGGATATTATTATCCAATGATATGAACAAATATTATGGTTATCATTGGCGGGAAAAAAAAACATCTGAGGATAAATGGCAACTCATAATATTGGTATACCCACAAGTTTAGGATAGATAGTGATTTATGCTGCCAACAAGAAGCGGTTTTTTCCTTCTTGATGGTATCCTTTGGAAAAAATGTTATAAATTCAATTATTATTATTATTATGATTATTATCATTATTATCAAAATTCTAGAGATGAAATTGCCAAATATGTACGATCTTCATCAAACAACGTGTTTTAACCCACTCTCGGGTATTTATATTAAAATTCTTTTGTTGTGGGATTGCTGTATAAATATATTTTCTATCAGTGTGTGCAGTCACAGAATACAAACTACATTCCATTGTTAATAGTCATGGTGATTGTTTCGCACTAAATAATTGTTATGAACTTAATCTGGCTATAAGTATACAAAGTGTTACTGTATTCCCACTCTCGTTGGAAAACCTAAACAATCTGGAAAATAAGTTCCTTTTTAGTCAGGGAAAATCAGGGGATTTGATAAAATATCCTTACAATAGGGGAATTTGCCTCAAGATAAATTTTGTAAATGAGCACTTGTCAAATTAGGTTGCAAGTAGTGAATTACTTTGACAAGAATACCATGAATTTGAAAACTCATCTGGGAAAAATCAGGGATTTTCGTTCTCCTGAAATAGTGGAAACACTGTCCAAGCCGTTTACTTATCATGCTTATGTGATTCATTGTTTGTTTAAGATGACATTTAATGTTTTGTGCTAGTTTGCAGTTTAAAAATTATGTAGAAAAATATATGCCATATTATATTTAAAGTACGAATAAATTATTTTCATTGATTATGTGCTGCCATGGACACCTCCATCGTGTGATATGTCATTTTCTGCTTTGTCTCGAGACAAAATGTAGGATATATAAAACAGAAGTTCCCCCATTTGTTCATTTAAAGCTTCAGTCCAGAAATCGAGAATAAAATACTAAAAGCAGAATACCTACAGGCCATTAACCATGTCTAACACGCCTGCACTGTTTACAACATCACTTTTATTCTATTCTTACTCATTGTTGCGTGATAACGTGAATCTCTTTGGGGTGAAAATTGTATGAACTACTGAATTTACCAATAAAGTTTGTGAAAATGGAAAGGAAATTTTGTCAATTCAATATACATGTAGCGATGTTCAGACCTGTAATTGTAATAAATAATAACGCAACTCATCGGTAATGTCGGAATATGGTCGGAATATGATTGAATAACGTGCTAATATAGGCCCATGACGTGGCAAACAATCGTGTATTATGGTCACTTGAAAACTACAGGCCTATACACAAGATGTATGACTGAATTTTCACAGCATGAGGTTGTTTCTTAATACCAACACAAGAATTATACCAGCATCTATCTACCTATTGTGAGACAAGCAGAGATCCGGTTGAGAAACTCTTCTTTATATCAACTTTGACCTAACGCTCTTCACATATCAAATTTCATTTCATATTTTGACCCACTCCGGGACACTCATCATTCGGGAGTTCTTAAGAGGAAATATAGTTAATAGGCGGGTTTAGTAATATTATTTTCAAATTTGTGTGCGTTTCTTGCCAAATATCGTACTACTAGTTACGTGGTAGTCCTTAAACCGGTTGATAATAATAATAATACAATACTTGGATTCCGATTTGCATACAGTACTTGTTGCTATGTCGAGCAAGCTTCGAACAAGCTTTATGGTTGTCAAGAACAACATTTTGTGTTAGAGGTATGCATACAATTTGCATTTATTAGAAAACCCGCCTATTGATACTTCATTGTATTGTACTTTATTTCCAATTAGTAAAAAAAAAAGACATATAACATATAACACAATACGAAATCAGAATACATTTGACAATTTTGTAAATGACGATTGTATATGTTAACATATTCTTAATTTGCGATAGTTTATAACATTGTAACCCGGAATATCAAAATAACTATCTCGATAAATAGCAAGTTGGGTGAAACAAGTCATTTGTTATATAGTTGAATTAAGAAATTACTTAAAATTACAAGAAAATAATGCAGTCAAATGAAACGTAAACGAAGAAAATGTTACAATGGTTACTGGTATTATGATTAGACAGACCACATGTGCGCTTTGAAAGGGCCCGTAGAAAGCGCCTTATAAATGGAATTATTATTATTGGAATGATCTAAAGTTTTACTCAGCTGACGGTAGTATTAATTGTAGACGATCCTTTGATTTTTGTACTCCGGACCTGTCCCGAAATGAGATTTCGAAGTTTCATGTATGTTAAACAAAGTTAAGCATACCTTATTTAATCTCTGAAGCCATTTTGTATGTTATGAACTCATTGAATGAAGTTAAATTTGTGCAAGAGAGAGACATTATGTTTTTCATAAGACCCATTTGTGTATGAAATTGCAACTGAACTCATGCAACATCACCCTTTCGATTCAGTCACTTCATGAAAACACAGACGAAGCAAAGTCAGGGTTTGTATATAGAGCGAGTTACGATCTTTATTGAAATAGGCAATGGTGAAAATAACCATCGCATGATTTGAAAATTATGTAAATTGTTATCATTAATCAACTTGGAGTATTTGTGTAAGTCTCCTCAAATGGACCCATTATCATCATTTTTTTAATTACATAGGCAGAAAAGGGTAAAATATGAATTTAGATGTGAATGTTTGATCCATTACAGACATCAAAATTATGTATTATTGTTTTGTCAGGTAAAGTATATAAAGTGATAACTCTATCCGGGTATGGATTAAAAGTTGAGAATATTATATTGGTCTGGTGTCAGATGTACTTATTTAGGAGTTAGGTTCACATATTAATATATTTTCACTTCATATACATTGCTTATAATTCCTTGCAAGCAAGATTGACAGACTTCCTTTTTAGAAAAGATAAAAAAAAACGGATACGAAATGAAATACTTCAAATGTTGTTTTCAAGAACGTGATAGCTTGCCCGAATAATAAAATGATGTATTTAAAGTATCGTATAGTTTATCATTGTTTTACATTGGGAGGACAAAGAAATAGCAAATGGCAATTCCGTCGACAATTAGTTCATAGATTTTACGTAATAAACCCATATAGGTGATGTTGCCAGAAAGTTGTGGGAGCGTCGGGGTGTAGTGGTTCGGACTCTCACCTCTTAACTAGAGGGTCGGTGGTTCGAATCTCTCCCAGGGCGTTAATTTCCTTCAGCAAGAAATTTACCCATAGTTTGCTGCACTCAACCCAGGTGAGGTGAATGGGTACCGGCAGGAATTTATTCTTCTAAATGCAGAAGCGCCTACTTGGCAGCTATGATATGGCCGGGTAATAATATTAGATCATTTGTCTCGCGCCTCTGAATAGGTGACTAGTGAGATGGCGTGTTTAAATGCTATATATTATTATTATTATAATTTATTGCAACTTGATCTACACACGCCAGTCAATATCACTGTTTCCCTTTGCGTCTCTTCTGAAGGGCAAGTAAGTTTCACAAATTAAAATATGCATTTCAATTTGCAACTGATTTGCAATTGTTCAGCTATCAATCGTAATTCTCTAGCAACGCCCCGCTCCCACCCCCTCCCCAATGTCACTGATAAATCTTTCACACATGTCAAACTCCCCTCGCTTGCCCCATTCACACAAAGGAGCCTTCTCGAGATATCATGGGTCATGTACCCTTGCTACTGGCGGTGTGACTGGGGCATAACATAAGTACCCTTGGACAAGGAAGATTCACAAGAGATCACCTGTCAGTTCATATTTATAATGCAGATAACACTCCATTAACTATTCGATTTACAATGTGCTTTTAACAATTGTGTTGATAACAGTCATGCACACAGCTCATGAATACAATCAAGCACATTCGGATGTGTACCCAGACGAAAAAAAGCACGCATTGAAAATTATGAATTTCGGCTACCCCTAAGCCAAATAAATCAAGGTACCGAAATACTTCCGACAATGTATATCATGGGAACGTTTTTGAACGAGGAGACCATTGTTATGACAAAGTGGATTGCAATGTTGATGTCTGCTCGGAAATACGACACGATGTCAGCCAGCGATAAGAACAATTTATTTTACAAATTTATGACAATTATTGTCTCGAGTACACCCAGGGCAAAGTCTTTTTCCATGACAAAATAAAAATTTGTTTTGACTCGATCTTGTAAAATGAGGATACCAGAAAAAAACTTATAGAGCGCACTCATCCAGAGTGCAGGGGCTAATTGCCCGAAATTGTCTTAGCTATCCTCTTCTTGCTGACACGTCTTAACTTCTTGTTCCAATCTCTTAACATAGACACAAAGGTTAATACTCTTATGTTATAAGGATGGCACAAGAAGTTAAGACGTCTTATCACGAAGAGGATTGCCAAGACCATTTCGTGCAATTGGCCCCAGAGTGCGAAAGGCGCTTTTGAATTATTAGTATTTGATCTTTTGAACCTGTATCAATGTGTTCAAGTACATGTAAATAAATACTAGTAGAGAAATAAATACATAAATAAATAATAAAAGTAGTAGTACTCAAAGCCTAATTGCTCTGCTCGAAATTATCTTGGCTTTCCTCTGCTTGATAAGACGTATTGACTTCTTGTGCCACCCTCTGCACATCGCAAGAAGTTAATACGTCATTCATAGCATGAAGAGGATAGCTAAGACCATTTCGAGCAACGAGGCGATGATTGCATTATTTTTTACATACAGTCATGGCTCAGAGAAAATCTGTAATGGATTACAACAATTTCTGTGAGATACATAATTATTTTCGGAAAGATGGATTTGGAACAAGACATCAGCTAATCAGGTTTGAAGGACGAATTGAAATGTCATGAAGGGGTTGGAGACAAAGAAATAATAGGAGATGAATCAGTGATGCCCAGTTTCCTGTTTTGTAATGTCCTTATGATATCTTTATCATCATCACTTTGTTCTATTCTATCCTCCTCCCCACACCTCTTCCTTCCTCCCACTCAAAGGCTGTCCCTGCATTACCGTACATCTTCATCACTTTCTCTGATTATCGACGTCATCAAATTGGCAACATGTCCGAAATTTTTTACCTATTAGCCTTTTTTTCAAATCGTTAAAAATTCGTAACTTTCTTATTACTTTTTCGATTTTCTTCAAACTCGTTTGTTCTGCTTACCAAATTTTCTGCTCCTGTTAAAAAATATTATTTTTTTGCGTAGACCGTTCTTTTGATAAGGCGTTCGAGTAATATTTACCCCACCCCTCCCCTGACAAGATGTCCTCGGTACCCCTCCCCAACAATAAAAAAATATTGCACATCACCCTTCACCAGTGGACGGGTGAAAAAGTAGGGGTTTCCAGGGGTTTCTTTGACAGACCTGTTATGACTCATCTTTTGTTGCCTCCATAAGCTGTGCTTCCTGAATTATCCCAAATTATTTTAAGCAGTTTTGTTTCCTCTTTTGTTTGTACATCCCGCAGATTTGCGCCAATTTCCGATTACTTTGTAAATACATTTCCGGTTTTACGGAGTGTATGCTTTACCTCGCAAATTACCAATCCAGCCTGGGTAACACTTTGCGATATGTAAACTGATGAATTTCATTGTTATGATAAAATACATAGTAGTAATGCACTCGAATATATTCATTTTTCTTGTAGAGATATGAGGTTAAGATCAATCTTTTTCATTTTCGCCACACGAGGGGGCCCGACCACACCCAACACCAAACGAATTTGTCGTTCCCATGTATGCATGACGATGTTACAACCTGTGTAGTTTGTTTACTTCCCGCTGTTCTGAAAATGTTCCTTTTATCAATTTCCCCGTTCTACTCTCACCCAGTCACTCTGTTCATGCCTGATGTATTGTTTACATTGTGTATTTTTCACTATACGTGTATGTAGATAATATTCCTTGATATTAATCCTGTTGAAATCATAATTTATTACTCCTCGACCCGCTAATACCATTCAAAACATTGGACTTGGATTTCTGATATATAACACGTCTAGATAATACGAATTTCCTTCCTTCGTGTCCAACGTGGAAATAAAATTATATCAACCATTTTTTAATCTGATGTATAGCCTATTGTATTGGTGATATAAAAAACGTTTTTTTTTTTTCAAATGGGTACAATAGTGCTGTTCGTATCCATGGCAGCTCTTGAAGCATGTAGACACCGGGGTCAGAACATTCGAGATATCTGCACTTGAGGAAGTTATTTTTTCTCTTGCAAGAAATATCTGATGTCACATTTATGAAATTCGTGCATCGATCTTGAACCAGGCCAAGTTCTTTCACAAACCGCTGGGTGAAATGGGATTAGGGGGGGGGGGGCAGTGCAGGCGCCCCCAAAGTATTGGTTATCAAGAGAGAAAGCGATAAAGAGCTGTCCATCCGCCTAAGAAGTGGAAAAGTTTTTCTTGTTTTGCTAT
Organism: Temnopleurus reevesii; assembly: GCA_036244855.1. Classification (NCBI taxonomy): domain Eukaryota; kingdom Metazoa; phylum Echinodermata; class Echinoidea; order Temnopleuroida; family Temnopleuridae; genus Temnopleurus; species Temnopleurus reevesii. Next base: position 166,346 of record BQKZ01000683.1, read on the forward strand.
TTTATTGTTTTTATCGGTTTTTTTCTTCAAGCAATATTGTGAACCCCTTTTCTCCTCGTTTCTTCCTCCAAGGTACGAGCTTGGATACACGTCTGATCACGACCTCAAACACTGTACCCCGTCGAGTCATTTCGCTTTGGAGTTTTGACAAAAAGATTAGAGGGTGTATTGTTGCAGGGTCAAGTCGGTTTGTTTATCCGTTGGGTTTGGAGTACGTGAGCTTTTCCCTGCTGTGTGGGTTGTGACTCTCTTGAATATTTTGTAGAGCTGCATGGTGTAGGCCAACTGATGAATACGAGTGTTTTGTTGTCTTGTTTAGATTGGGCTCTTACAGCACAAACGTAAATATATGCCGCCATTGTCACGGGCGTGGTAAATGTTTGCCTGATACTGACTTTCACTTTAATACGTATTCGTCCAATGATGCAAGAGGGGTACAATGCAACATTGATTCAGAGGGGGGGGGGGGGTAGCCTTATTCGCACTACTGCATTAAATGTCTTTTGATGATGGGGGCGACGGGTGGTGGGTGCATTTTGAATGGATGTCAGCTATCCGGCGGGAAGTGAGCATTTTTTTTTTAATTGCCAGTGGAATGGCGGGAAGCCAAGTTCTTACCACCCCTCCCTCTCATTTAAATATTCTGGATCCGCCTCGGTATACTGATTTCACTTTGGAATTCCATTTTGAGTTTTACATATCAATACCTCATGCCCCACAACAAATGAAATAACGTGCCTCTTTTGTGTGAAATTTTAGGTCCTAATCAGAACACAAAAGGCGATAAAGCAAAAACTAGGGGAGATATTCCAGATGGGTATTATGATGTATTGACTAGAATATTCTTCTTTGCTTCTCTGATGGAGGCGGTGTGGTGTAGTGGTTCTGACTCTCTCTCCTTTCAACCAGAGAGTCGTAGGTTTGAATCCTACCCATGGCGTCAAATTCCTTCAGCAAGAAATTCATCCATATTGTACTGCACTCAACCCAGGTGATGTGAATGGGTACCAGGGTAGGAATATTTATTCCATGAATTATCATGTGCGCTGATATACGCCGGGCTAAAGCCAGGGTAATAATAATGCAAAGCGCCTTGAGCACTCCGCAGAGTGGATACGTGCGCTATATAATTTGCATCTATTTTCATTATTATTATCATTTATTTATTATTATTATTTATCTCTCCACTGTTTTCTTCGTGAAACATCCTCCTGAATGATGTGTCATTAGTCTTGTAATAAATTGTAATAAAAGCCAATCTGTATTCGTATTCTACTATTTGATAATGTTGCCGGTATAATAAATGTTATCGTTTTAATGATAGGTCCTACTTTATATCTCTGAGCATACTAATCACAGTACCGATGTATAATAGATATGTGCGCCACCTAAATTGCAATTATTGTTGTTATTATTATTATTTCTCCTCTATTTTCCTCATGAAAGTACTTCTGAATGTTGTGTCATTAGACTTGTCATGAAGTGTACTCATCGATAATGTTGTCGGTATGATAATTATTATCGTTTTAATGATAAGTCCTACTTATTAGCAAACCGGGAAGAATGCGTCATACATCTGTAAATAATTCTTTGATATTGATGCACCTTGATATACATATAAGTAAATATAATTTATTTGGTTTATATGCTATATATCCGGTTTGTTACACACATCGGTATTGACCACATGTTGTATTTTGGGTCAATCTCATCCTCTCTGAGCATATTAATTATAGTACCGTAACACAATGCAACAATTTTGTGTATGGTCGGTAATCGGATATCCTGTATGTTTTGTGACAAAATTACCTCTCTTTGTCTCTTAAAAAAAGATAAAAAATACGGTGATATTTGAAAACAAAAATGTCATTAATCTGGAAACTATCATTACTTTTTATTGGAAACAAATTGTGATTAGACAAAAATGACACCCCGTGTGGCATTAACGGTGATTGTCTGATCTTGTAAAAACAACATACTTATTTCATTTCAAAGGCTGGTGTTTAAACGTTTTCCTGCAGCCTTTTGCATATTTTTTGCCTCTAGAAATGTGGCAAAATCAAATATAGCATAAATCAAATTCGCGATAGGCTTTACCACAGTGAAAAACCCTGTCAAGGAATTCGTCAGAGTCTTTTTTTTTNCTAAATATCTCAGATAAATCTTTTTGTAAGCTACAAGTAGCTTACCTGTCCAAAATTGGAAGGAAAATCCTGCGCAGGCACATTTTCATACATCTAACTTAAGTGAACACTGTTCATCAAAGCATGATTCTGTTTTCCAATTTTTCATATCATTAGAAAGGTCAATTCTTCAGCTTTCTATACATATCAACATTTCTTCATAAAACAATATATACTCAATTTGCCAACCATTTCAAAAGTGTTACGTTTTTATTGAGACACACTGTATATGGACTAGAATTTTTCTTTCATATTCTGGTAGAGGCGCTGTGGTGTAATGGTTCTGAATCTCTCCTTTCAACCAGAGGGTCGTATTGTCGAATCTCACCCATGGCATTAATTTCCTTCAGCTAGAAATTCATCCATATTGTGCTGCACTCAACCCAGGTGATGTGAATGGGTACCAGGGTATGAATATATATTCCATGAATTGTCATGTGTGCTGATATACGCCGGGCTAAAGCCAGGAGAATACTAATGCAAAGCGCCTTGAGCACTCCGCAGAGTGGATACGTGCGCTATATAAATTGCATCTATATTCATTATTATTATTTATCTCTCCACTGTTTTCTTCATGAAACATACCCCTGAATGTTGTGTCATTAGTCTTGTAATCAATTTTAATAAAAGACAAACTGTATTCGTATTCTACTATTTGATAATGTTGCCGGTATAATGAATATTATCGTTTTAATGATAGGTCCTCTTATTATCCCTTAGCATATTAATTATAGTACCGTTAACATGGATACGTGCGCCATCTAAATTGCATTCATTGTTATGATTATGATTTCTCCACTATTTTCTTCATGAAACATACTCCTGAATGATGTGTCATTAGTCTTGTAATAAATTGTAATAAAAGCCAATCTGTATTCGTATTCTACTATTTGATAATGTTGCCGGTATAATAAATGTTATCGTTTTAATGACAGGTCCTACTTATTATCTCTGATCATACGAATCACAGTACCTATTTGCATATGTGCGCCATCTAAATTGCATTAATTGTTATGATTATGATTATTTCTCCTCTATTTTCCTCATGAAAGTACTTCTGAATGTTGTGTCATTAGACTTGTCATGAAGTGTACTCATCGATAATGTTGTCGGTATGATAAATATTATCGTCTTAATGATAAGTCCTACTTATTAGCAAACCGGGAAGAATGCGTCATACATCTGTAAATAATTCTTTGATATTGATGCACCTTGATATACATATAAGTAAATATAATTTATTTGGTTTATATGCTATATATCCGGTTTGTTACACACATCGGTATTGACCACATGTTGTATTTTGGGTCAATCTCATCCTCTCTGAGCATATTAATTATAGTACCGTAACACAATGCAACAATTTTGTGTATGGTCGGTAATCGGATATCCTGTATGTTTTGTGACAAAATTACCTCTCTTTGTCTCTTAAAAAAAGATAAAAAATACGGTGATATTTGAAAACAAAAATGTCATTAATCTGGAAACTATCATTACTTTTTATTGGAAACAAATTGTGATTAGACAAAAATGACACCCCGTGTGGCATTAACGGTGATTGTCTGATCTTGTAAAAACAACATACTTATTTCATTTCAAAGGCTGGTGTTTAAACGTTTTCCTGCAGCCTTTTGCATATTTTTTGCCTCTAGAAATGTGGCAAAATCAAATATAGCATAAATCAAATTCGCGATAGGCTTTACCACAGTGAAAAACCCTGTCAAGGAATTCGTCAGAGTCTTTTTTTTTATGGCAAAACGTTTTGGTGTCGCACAATACAATGAATTATTATAATAATTCATTGCTAATTCCTTGCACAATACATGTATCGAGTCGATTTTCAATAATAGGATTTTCAATAACATCCTCTATTGTATTGGTAGAAAAATCAAGGCCACTGTTCGGATGAGTAAACGAATGATGAATTTGTTTGGGGATATGAAAATGAATATACTGTCTACATGAATCAATGTGTAAATTTATACCCCTCATTTCAGCTCCCGTGAAGGCCTAGTTTCATATGGATAAAACTACATTGTATGCTTCTGTTTAGTCACAAGATATTTGATACGTAATATTCTCTTTACTATCGTGCATAGAATCCCCACATGAGGGTACTATCTAGTTACGACTTTCTTTGTAGAAAAAACGGATACATGGTATGATATGGGCTCTTTCTTCTTAACCATCTTCATAAAGATGTTATCGTTTTCGTTCATAGGCCTCCATATTTGTGCAAAACACCATTTTCTCTTTATTAAATATAACAAGCGAAGTAATCACAATTCGAAATGCTTATTGTGGTGTTGCTAGGTAGGACAAACATTGTATCTTGCCCTTCCAATTGCATCAGTGACTGAATGCGATGCTTATTCCCTGTGTTGAAATGTAATTATTTGGTTTAAGATGAGCAATGTAGATTTGTGCATAACCCTTGACGACATTATGAAAATATTTTATTCGTTGTACAAAGTAATTGGAATATTCCGTGGTAAAGTTTGGTTCGCGTATAAAAGGGGCCGTCGAGGGTCAGAATAAAATATTGCGCATTTTTGTGCGCTTGTACAACAGTGGATGTTTGAAAATAATTTTAATTGTTGTCAAACAGATATTAATCTCGTAATTAATAGGGCAGACCTATAATTATTCACAATATTTACTTTTTATCAACTTACTGCCCTAAAATATGTGGTTTCTATTCATTTTGTAGCTGGTCTATTATTTTCTAGAAAAAAATGTACATGTTATTTGCACGCTTGGTGGTGCGTGAGTTGAATTCGATACAAAAATTGTTGATTTTTTTTCGTTGGGAATATTGGAAACAAAAATATTGTTGTGGTTTAATAATTTAGTTGTGCACACAATTTAGGTAGACATAATTGGACAACTGAAGTTCCATGCACAGCAGTGTACTGCTAATATGATGCAGCTGCGCATATTGTATTTTCTGTTCTTCATCAGGAACTGCATTGTCATTTTTATGTTTTGGTCGAAAGTACCACAGTCATTTGAATGATCGATATCTAAAAATATCATCTAGTCCGCTTTTCATATCCAAACTCATTAATCATCTTGAGTGAAGTTAAGCAATGTTCAATATGCGAGCCCACGATAATAATTTCGATGGTGTCAGAAAAAAATGGAAACCCACAATGAACGAATGAAAGCACCAAAAGTTGGAGGAGTGACTTTAAACATGCTGCACCCTGTCCTGCCTACATTAGACGGTTGAATATAACAAGTTTGAAAATATTTATTGAATTTTCAGCAGGATTTTATAAACAACAAAACTCAAAAGACTAAAAAAAAAACTCACAAAGAGATGCTCTTATTTCTAAGACGGCGGTGCTCTTATTTCTATTAGCAATTTGTTCCGAGTTTTGGAGCAGCACAGCTGAAGGCGCAGTATAACCAACTATTACAATTGTTTGCAGGTGTCATGGTTTTAGAATAAGTTTGTCGCGTTTACTTTATGAATTTTGTATACCCAAAATACAGTCATTTTTATAGAAATTCACTTATAGGCCAAGGCAATCATGTTCAAACCACGTTTTTTTTAAAACAAAATCGTAGCAAGCTGATAAAATGCGTCACTAAAGTAAGGTTCAAATAAACATGTATATCATTCGTTTTACCTATACCTGTGCATCGTATTGATTAACCAGATTGTTTGTTGCCAGCTCAATGCTACCGTTTATTCTATCTTATCTGTTTGGTGTTGGGATAAATAACCCTGAACTCATTAGGTAGCACCCGATCTTTATTATCTCTGTCAATTAGTCAATGTTTACTCCCAATCATTACGAATTCAAAGATAGGAATGT
>BQKZ01000684.1:0-20825 GCA_036244855.1 Temnopleurus reevesii
CCAGCCAACTGCTTGGGCATAGACTGGGACTGGAGTTGGAGGAAGCTTGGTGTGGGTTTGCTCTGTACCTTGAATAGGTCCAGACTGGGAGGTAGTGCTGGTGTGCCTGGAAAACAAAAGGAGAATGCAGAGTAAAATACAGAGTTTTGATCATGCTGTTGGTAGTTAAAAAGGTGCTGGAAGAACTTCTCTAATTGTAGCCAGCCAGCTGCTTGAGCATAGACTGGGACTGAAGTTGGAGGAAGCTTGGCATGGGTTTGCTCTGCACCTTGAATAGGTCCAGGATGGGAGGTAGTGCTGGTGTGCCTGGAAAAAAAAAACAAGAAAAAAAATAATAAAGAGTAAAATACAGAGTTTTGATGGTGCTTTTGGTGTTTAAAAAGAGTAATGGAGGAGCTCCCCTTGCGACCAGCCAGCTGCTTGGCATGGACTAGGACTGGAGTTGGAGGAAGCTTGGCATGGGTTTGCTCTGCACCTTGAACAGGTCCAGGATGGGAGGTAGTGCTGGTGTGGCTGAAAAACACAAGTTCAAAAAAATGAGGTGATGAATTTTTAAGCCCAACTTATTAAGCCAAGTGAATCATCTTGTAACTTCACCACTTTTTTGTGTTATTACTTTTGCATTTGCATCAAGTGAGAGGAAACAGGACAATAACCAAACTCTCCACCATTCACTCATAATGAAAGCATTACATTCATATGAACATACACCTTTTGTATATCGCAGAACGGTTTGCATCCCTGCACCAATCATGGTTAGTATCTCTAAAACTGATGTAGTTCACATACATTTTTGCAAATTCACTGAATTTTAATCCCTTTTCCAAAGTAGAAAGTTATTTTCACATTTTGAAATGTTATCAGATACAAGTCTATGGGCATCCTAATAATTGAAGATTTTCGAAAATTCATGGTTGCAAAAATAAACCTCTAGCAAAAATTTCAGCATATGCATTACANTGAGAACGTTGCCAGGATTCTTGCCGATGTTCTTGCAGTTCCAGTTGTGTCTGAGGAGTAAAAAAAAAAATGAATAAGAGCATTAAATACCTTTTGAGGTTTTGAAACTATGAATGATGATAAAAACAAGCTAAGGAATTCATGTGACCTAACATTCATTCCCCATTGCATATCACAGATCGACAAAATAATATTTGAAATAAGCTGATCGTATGTACTAATATACAGGTGAAACAATTATTATATTATCTTGTTGATGCAAATTTGTTTTTTATAGGTTGCTAAAGATAGCTCATGGAAGTTAATGAACAAATAAAATACTGGAAACCAATGATTTAGCATACATAACTTAATAGCAAATTCATTGAATTTCAGACCATTTCATACAAAAACGATTCATTGTTTTCAAATTTTTAAAGACTACTGTTCACAAGTCTATGGGCAATCAAATGAGTGAAGATTTTAGCGAGTCAGGGTTGCAAAATTTGTGAAAATAAACCCCTAGTGAAAATTGTAGCTTTTAAAGTACCTGAATGAACATGCCACCCTATATTCATGAAAATGTTTATTTTTCTTGAACTTCTCTTTTATCTACTAAGTCTCATGTATTTACTACATATTTTTCCAGTTGCGCCTTGAGCATTTTCTTGAAAAGTGGATTTGGCGCCATATAAATCATATATATCATTATTAATATCATTATTATAATTATAAATTTCTTGAATTTGCTATCATTCATAGTGGCAATACCACCAATCTTTTTTCCAAATACAAGTCAAAATATATTACAAAATTTGGCTGTATAATATGAGAGCATGATTGTCTCTCAGATCGCAAAATAATGTCTGTTTTTCATTGCATATGTTGAAGATTCTTCAACCAAAAATGACATAAAATAATTTCAAACAAAAATGGCAGATTGCAATTTTGCACACACAAAACATTGACATGAAATACAATGTACAGAACACAAAAACCTGTATTGGAAGCAAACATGTCTTAAAACCTTTCTTCTTTTTTTGTGCATATGTCGATTTCTTACAAAAATTTTTGAATGTTGAATGCTAAAAAATGTGTAAATTTAACTCTTTGTGTAGATTATTCAACTAGATTAGGACAGTGTGAAAAAATAGAAATGTTGCATAGAACAAAAAAATATCTGATTCAGTATTAAAAATACACTTGTTTCACAATACTGTAAAAGCCGATATTTTAGCGTACATAAATTTTTAGCGAATTTCAGATCGTTTCGCAGATTAGTGAGTTGTTATTTTCACATTTTTGAAAGATTATTGATTATTACAAAAATTCATAGTTGAAAAACTTGCGAAAATAAAACCCCAATGGAAGATTTCAATTTATGCAATACTTTTCCAATATTGAATACCTTGTTAGGCTATTTCATTTTTATTATTACACTGTACTTGTTTAATAAGTTCAATTGTTCAAAAGTATCAGTATCACATTAATCTTGTGATAAATATCAAATTGTATACCTATTGATTGGAAAAGGCTTTGCATGAAACACACAGATTTTAAACATAATTTACAGAATGATGATAATTTAAACTTAGGAATTATTTGATGCAACTTCACACATTATTCATGCATCATAGACATGTATTTGGGATGTGAATCTAAAAATTGATTCTTGTTTATGCCTTTTTATTCACCGAATCTCAAAATTCGCTCTCTGAAGCAATACATTAGAAAAAGTACTGCTAGAATTTTCGAAAGATTTTTTCCACTCTGTCATACTAATGTGTCTAAACAAGGTACATACAATGTGCATAAATTTAATATTTGTGACAAGATTAATATAATTGAATAATTCTTGCCTTATCCCAACATGGATAAACACTGATTGACAGTGCTTGTGTTTATCCATGTTGGGATAAGGCAATAATTATTCAATTATTTATCTACCCAACACAAAAAAATCATTCAAGATTAATATGATACTAAGACATTCGTATTTGTATCTTTTGAACAGAAATGCATACACAACCATTATAAATAAGGCACAAGCAAACTGAGCGTGCATGTATTAATGCGCATATTTTTTTTTATTGAAGAGATGGGGTCATAGTTTTACTGCTGAACGATTACGAGGATTCAAAGGAAAGATTACGACCAGAGAATGGTTCTTGTAGAATACAGAAATGCTAAATGAAATACCAGTACATGTGGTTAAGGCAATTAATTTAAAGTGAAAAAACCTTGAGGTGTTTCACCAAGTTATGGCCAACTTTATGAATGACTTTAAGAACAACTTATATCAGTAATCATACTTTAATGATTTAGAATCTTACAGTAAACACTCAATAACATACTCCAGTCTTTCTTACAGTCAATATTAACTTTGGATTTTATGAATTTTGATGTATAGCAACAAAAATCTGCTCTTATAGTAAGAACAATTATTATGATCTCCCTGTCAGCAGTATAGAAATAATATATATATATTTCCCTTTCATTTGTGAAGATGTAAATCCCTCAAAGTGACAATTTATGTTTACGATGATTGCTAAGTCTGTATTATAAAACAAGTTTATACATGCCCCACATCATGTATGAAATAATTGATAAACAAAAATATGTCTGAAAAAAAAATCAGGGTAAGTTATACCAGGCATAAAGGATGTTAGTAAAGCAAGCTTGCAGTTGCATGTATGAGCCAATAAAATTTTGTTAGTAAATTTCATCCGATGCAATCATTTTCTACTTTGCTTTAACAGTAAAACGAATAAATCCATGCTTTATGAAGCAAAAACTATTTGGCAATTTGATATTTGTTAAGTTGATTTCAAAGCGTTTCCACTATTGCATAAGGAATTTTTTTATCCTTCTGTGACATTTTTTTTTCAGGAGGAGAGGGGGCGGGGGAGGGGGGGGGTGTTGATGATGCACTTACTTTGCATATGGGTTGATCTTATTAGTAGTGAATCCACTATAGATAAATAAACACACAAATCTGAGTTATTAAAAACCTGCACTTTCTATCATTCATAGAGTACAATTTTCTATTAGTAATTAAAACGGGGGCAACTATTATTTTTTGTTTCATTTCTTGCAGCTTACACATGAAAATGGAGTAAATAATCAGACATTTCATCAACATTCAGCACAAAAGATAAATGTATAATCAATTATCAATTATATATATATATATATTAGTCGACCATCAATGCATATCTAAAGATGACAACTGATACATTGTTTTAGCATAGGCAGTACCAAGGCTTTGGTAATAGGATTCCAATGTTTCTAATAATACCAGCTGAATGAGAGATATGTTTCAAATGACATAATTATTTTTCATAAAGCTTGATATATTGCAGCTTGAACACTTCTAGAATGAGAGTCAATGGGTATTTGATGTTTATGATTTTGCCGAGATGCAAACCTTCCAGAATATTCATTAGAATAGGAATTAAATTCTGATTCATCCCCCTTTATAATTATCCTTGTAATGTTGCAATTGTCATATGACATCCTGTCCTATGTATACTTGCGTCTTTGAAACCATCTTTTTTCCTTTTAATGTGATTACTTTGAAGGGGAACTTCACCCAGACATTGATGCACTCTCAGTGGATAAAGAAAAATACAATGGTCAAACTGTGAAAATTTGAGTAAAATCCAACAATCCATTCAAAAGTTATGAATTTTCAAAGTTTTATTTTAAACCCCTCATGGGCTCCTCAAATTGGCAACGTACAACATCAATGTCTGGGTGAAGTTCCCCTTTAAGGAGCATGCATCCCACAAGCAGTGCTTCTTTTGCATGCCCCTCCAATTTGTAAAGACAAAAGTTGGTTCTTCAGAGCACACTTTATAAACATATTTTGTAATTGTTTTGCACAATTCATATTCCATTACTATCTTTTGTCATTTTGACGTAATGAAATGAAATAAATCAAGTCAAACAGCTACACCAAATATTTTCCCATGAAAAAAAGTAAATGTTATTATCCTTTCTCTCTTGAGAAGATATTTGGTTTTGCAGTTTGGTAATTTACATTTCAATTTCTATCCTCATGCATACCCTGGAAGGTTGGCACCTGATATTGCAGTACATGACCAACATTCCTTTAAAAGTAAACTAAAATATTGATGCTAAAAATATTACTTGTAAAGTTACTGAAATGCTTCAGAAACATTTGGGTTTAACAGTAATCAAGCCGACAAAATTCTTCTGATAACATGTATTAAAGGATTTTGGTGGTGATTAAAAAGAAAGGTGCGAATAAATAATATGCATTTTGAAACCGAACTTTGCCATTTTTTTGGTTTACTCTTTCAAAGAATGCGAAAGATTGTGAATGATTAATATCATGATTTTAAGATTAGCTTTGATATTTCCTTGTTTATCCTCTCCTGTAAAATGGAAAAGCAAGAAAACAATCTTATGAAATATAAGGTGCTGGGTGGTAATGTTGGGACAAAGACCTTGTTCCTATAAATATGCAAAATCTTCCTTCAAAATAGCACTTTGTTGTCAGGTGCTGGGTGGTAAAGTTGAGACAGAGACCTTGTTCATATAAATATGCAAAATTGCCTTCAAAATAGCACTTTGTTATGAGGTGCTGGGGGTTTAAGTTGAGATCAAGATTGATATTTACCTTGTTGTGAGTGTAGCATTGAGCTGGCCTATGTGAACGGCTACGTGAGGCTCACCACCATCTACCATCTTCCAATAGTCATCCTGAAAAGAGAGAAAATTTATTAGAAATTTGGAGCTGTGATCATCGTTATCTCCAGCATTATCATCACCTCTACCCCTCTCACTCTTGAATATGCTTTTTTCATCACCTTCATCAACTGCATTATTTACATTGTTACCACTCCTCCCCTCCCTCTTCCTCCTCTGGCCCCTCGTCCCCCTCACCACCTTTCCCTTCTCTCTTCTTCGTATTCATTCTCATCATCAGCAATATATCACCATCCTCTGCATCGATTTCATTGGCATCGCCATCAACAAACCAATAAAAACTATCATTATCATCTTTCATCATTTCCCTAGCTATCACCACCATTGCTATCGTCATCGTCGTCATCATCATCACCTACACCATCATGATCACCTACACCATCATTGTTATCACCAACACCAAAACCAACAATCACAACATCATCAACATCATCACCACAACCTACCTCCTCATTCTCCTTCTCCAACACAACTCCTTCCACCATCATTACAACCATAAACATCACCATCAATTTCATAATCACCTCAACATTATCAATTGGCGGGTCTTGTCTCGTATAGAGCATTTGCTGTGTAAGACTTGCCATCCGACTGTAGGCAGAGAGCGTGGTTGGTCGGCCTTTGCACATCACTTCTTCTGAGCTTATGTGTTCGTGATCGTGTGATCTCAGTCTTGATGCTGTAAGGAAAGGCACATGAAAATGTACATATTATGGTAACTCTATGGCCCGTATTCCGATAGCGAGGTTTATCTTAACCCAGGTCTGAGTCATTGTTCTTCAGACCCTTGGTTTAACTTTTGAATAGCCCGGGTCTAAATAACAATGAGTTAGTCCAGGGTTAAATTAAACCTCGCTATCGGATTACGGGCCTATATGTTTTTGCAGAGCCAGCTTGGAGAAGAATTTTGTTAGAATTGGACCTGCTTCCTTTGGTAAATAAGACTTGTCGCTATCATCTCTTTTATTCATATTGGTGTTGCTATAATTATTTTCACTATCAATATTAGTATTAATACTTAAGTTTATGTGCATTCGTTGAGAACCAGAAATGACAAAATCCTGGGTTGTGTTTCATAACGCTGTTTGTATATCCACAGACGATTCTACGAACGACTGGTGACAATTTCCTGCATTCAATAACCCCTGGTGCTGAATCGAATATCACAAAGGATCACTGATCATTCATAGAGTTGTGCGAAGAGGTATGAACAGCTTTATGAAACACAACCCTGATCAGTTTGATGTTATAAAGCATTATGCTATATAGCTCCCGACATTCACACTTACATACATGTATCTGTCATTATGAAACACAACCCAGGAGTTTGTCATTTCTGGTTCCCAACGAATGCACATAAACTTAAGTATTAATACTAATATTGAAAGAAAAAATAATTATAGGCACATTTAGTCATTTTTGACTGGGGTGCCGTAAAAGTTTGATAAAGAAGAAGAAAACATGTCTGAGAATTTTTAATTTGTCAACTAGGGATGCCACTGAGAATTAATGAAAACGTCTGAAACCGTCTGGAGAGGCACTTTTTGTACCAAAATAGAAAGAATTTTCTGCAGAAAATGCTTATTGAAAAAGTCGGAAAGTGTCCTCTTTATTCAACTATCAAAGTTTTCTTAACACACCTGCATTTGGTGGTAAGAGAATAACAAGATGCTTCATTAATCCAAGAAAAGAAGTCTTCGCTCAATAAAGGGCACTGAGAAAAATTACTAGGAACATTTTGCTTAATTTTACTCACCAATTTGCTGTTTCCTTAGCAATTCTGTCTCCATTTCCAGCCTCTGTTTATCTTCCTGTAAATTATGGAAAGAGCATATTAAATATATAGAGAAATAGAGGGAAAACACTTTTATTAACTCAATCTTCTTCATTAATCTTACATTTCACAAATAATTTGGCTTACTTAGAATTTGATAAAATATATAAATATAAATCAAACAAATAGATAAGCATATCCAAAAGTGGAGAAGAAATTTAATAAAATGGAAAGTGAGATGTTAGTATTCTTAAAACACTTATTTTTTCTTTTAAGTAAATAGCACCTTTTAAGGTGCTATTTATGTTTCTTTTTCAGATCACTTACAAATAACACCTAAGGATGATAATTTTCGTGAATAATCTGTGAATTTCTTTTCATTGTTTTTTGTTGTTTCTATACCGGTATAAATTGGATTAAGGACATCATATGAACAAAAGTACATACCTGAGATAGTGTATCAAAACTGAGAAGAAACTTGCAGTAGATACTATCTAGTTTGACGCGACTTTGAAGCTGGAAGTAAATATCAGAACAAAATTAGGATTAAAGAGAAATCTTACTTTTAAGGCAATTTTTAGACTGTTTTTTTTTAGAAAAACAGGCAAAATCTATGAAATTCTCATTTAAATACAGGATGGTAGCACGGAATGCCTTAAAAACATATACACATCATAGTGTTTAGCAGGAATTTCAACAAAGTGAGGAGTTTTTTCCAACTGTTTCATCCTGTGGTTATATAAATTTCATGGGAAAATAGATGATCTAGTCCAAATTTGGGATTTACAATAAGAATATTTCATCCTGTGGTTATATGATTTTCATAAATCCATACACCTGTTCTAGACACCGTTGAATTCAATAACCTGTAATCTTTGTTTATGCATTTAACAGAAATAACGTCTCAACAACATCATTATAACAATGATAATACTTTTCAATGCAAGTGATGTTGGGACATAACTTACTGCTTTGGGGATATGGAGCAAGTCAGCAACTTTGTTCCATCTCTTATTATTGGTGATGGTCTTCAGACCTCCCTGTTGCGCCACGACTTTAGAGAACTCCACTAGGTCTATCTCGTAGCCAGATATCTAAGGAAATACAACATGAAAACAAGTGCATGGGACCAGTTTGATAACAACTATTATTGAGATTGAATGGAAATGACATTGGGTTTCTAATGTTCTTAGAGATTGTGAGATTGGACCAATTTTGAAAAGAATTTGAGCATTCATTGGCAGAAGTACCAGAGTACATTGACATTATCATTATTGGTGCTGGTCTTCAGCCCTCCCTGCTGTGCTACGACTTTGGAGAACTCCACTACGTCTATCTCGTAGCCAGATATCTGCACAAGAACAGCATGAAAACATATGTATGGGACAAGCAACAGAACATTCTAATTATTATAGATATTAACTGCAAATAACAATGTGTTTTTATTGTTCACAGAGCTTGTGAGATCATATAGAAGGACCAATTAAAACAAATATCTGATTTTATTATTTTGGGGAAATATAAATTTATATCCAAATGTATAAATTCATATAAGATGAAACTAAATATACTGTATAAACAAGAGAAATGAATATCAAACACGAGAAATGAATATCAAACAAAGCTATTTTCATCTTAGCTTTGCTACTTCAAATACCTGCGGAGGGTAGTAGGCAACTTTCTCCCTTTCTTCCAGATGTCTCTTGATACATGCCAACTGCTTGCTTCTTGACTTCCATCTAATAATAAATATATTGGAGCATTAAACTTTCGATCAATTGCAAGATGCAGATGATCGGCACTCACCAATCAAATCATTGTTTCACACGTGTCTTCTAAAGAGCACACGCCGTGCGCGAAGGAAAAAATGCATATCGATTAGCAACTGAACTTTCTCTTTCTTTGCAATTGATGGAGCAACAGAGTATGAAGGAACAAGAGGGCAAATACACAATTAAAATTAAATAAAAACTTTCACAATTGCAAATAAAAGAAACCTCCATCCTTCCCTACTTCAGTATTTGACAAAAAAAATGTTGAAAATACATTACATGCACACCCATCCCACTACAAGTGCAATTGTGGATGTGTGAATGGGGAGATTTGTATTATGTCCACTAACTTTTTAGCAACTAAACCAACCAAAACCGTCCCTCCTATTACCAACTGAATTGCCAAAAACGTCTTTAATTTCAACATGCTATTTATTCTTTCTCGTGGGGTTATTATATGTGTGCAATCCTCACATTCTTAAGAAGATATTAAAAACTCTAAACAAGTTCAAAAGTTATTTCACATAGGGAGAGTTGTTCAAAAGTTGCCGTCGATCGGAACGTGCCAATCAAAATCACTGTTTCATGCACATCTTGATAAATGCACGTACCGTGCGCAAATGCAAATGCGCGTTACAATATGCAAAGTTGCAGTTGATTTTGAACAACAGCCCCAATAGTCCATTAAAATGTACGACAGACAGCAATAATCCTTCACATTAATCGCAAATTTCTAGCAAAAGCCCCTTAGGGGGTGTTGCTCAAAAGTTGCAATTGATCGCAAGTTGCAGCTGATCGGACCGCGCCAATCAAAATCATTGTTTCAAGCGCGTCTTGTTAAATGCGCATACAGTGCGCGAATGAAAATGCACGGTAAAATTTGCAAAATTGCAGTTGATTTGCAGTTGATTTTGAGCAACACCCCCTTAGTGTCTTAAATATTCTGAATATATAACAAATCTGTTTTTCCATTGTAATCAAAGCCTATTATTGCATTTTGTATTGCATTGTGGCATTTACCTGATCTTGCAAATTACCAAAATATGTCTATTCAAATATTTACTATGTTACTATGTAAACATGATTATGTTGAGAGTGATGGAGTGTGAAATATAAACAATTTAATACTGTACCTGTGCATTAGTCTGTGGATATACTGCACTTCGGTTGTGAATCTTGTGTTGGCGTGGAGCTTGCATTCAGGCTAGAAGGAGAGAAGAGGAGAATAAAAAATAATGAGATTAATGATGTAAAATGCCATACTCAGGGGTACGATGTTTTGGATTGTGTGTTACAGTGCACTTGTACTTGTGTAAATTACTCTAATAGTCTAACCAAGAAATCTGCAACCAGGTATCTGGGGTGTTAAATCAAATATAAATATTGATTAGAAAAAGACTGAAGCAGATTTCAAAAGGAAAGAAATTCTGGTGGTTGTGAATTATTATAAAAATAATAATTAAAAAAAGTGGGGGAAAGAAAAAGAGATACAGGTGCAGATGGAATAGAGCCATGAGCAGTTGAACAGGGGAAGAAGAAAGATGGGGAAGAAGATATGAGGGAAAGGAGAAGTAAGTGCATGAGGTAGGGGAGAGAGGAGAGTTAGAAAGAGAGAAAGTAGAGGGTGACAGAGGAAGGGGTGATGAAGGAAGGAGGTGAGAAGAAAGGGGGAAAAGCAAGAAGAGGGAAAGAAGGATGGAGGAAGAAGAGGATGGGAGGAGTTAAAAGCTGGGAAGGGGGAAATAGAGAAAATAAATGAAGAAAAGAGAGAGAAAGAGAAGATATAGAGAAAAAAGAAGAGGAGCAGAAGAAGAAAAAGATGAGGAAGAGGAAGGTAAAAAATACACAAGAAAAAAATAGCACAACCAAATATAGAAGAAGTAAAACAATTAAACATTTTTAAAAAGGTCAGAACGAAGAAGGACAATACAGAACAATAAACGTCAAGAGTAATTTATCATTACCAGACTTCAAATTTACGATTCACTAACAAGCTTCTTGCATACTTTATTAATCAATAATTCATTAGACACCCTACTCATTGTTGACACAAGATCAAAGCATGACATGAACAATATTGACTAGTCTTATTGTTCTAACTACTTTTCGATGCGACAGAGTGATTGTATTGTGCATGAAAAGACAAGTAAACTACCTCATAACAGACATCTAATTGTGCTTATGTCATATGAATTATGACACAATAATAATAATAATACAAAGAAGCATTTTTAGACTTAAACATAATCCATTAAATATGATCCAAATGATGAAGTAAACATGCTACATACACATGACACAATGTAACAATAAATGACTGCTTATTCTTGTTAACCCTTTCAATCCCTTAGTCGCATTTTGGCACCATTGAACACTGTTCACAAGGAAGAATAAATCTCCTCTTGTTTCACTATATACTGTCCTATACTGTTGAGTTATGTATCGTGGAAAGTTATAGAGTGCAGCTTTCCAATGAATACAAACAGTAGGGGTATTTTCCGAGTTCCTTTTCTGGAAAATTGGATAATACAAATTGTGATTTTCTATAGAAAAAAAGTAGCCAGTACTGAGAGGGTTAAACCTATATTTAAAAAAAAAAGGAAGGAAAAATGTTTTCCTGATTTGTTCTGGACAATTTCCCTGGTTTTGATAGATACACAACAGCTGCACCCAGATTTCATATGTGAAAAGATTAAAATTTCATGGGCATACCATTGAAATCAGCTTTTTAACAAGTGTACCCGGAATGCTTATAATTGCAAGATTAGTTAACGCAAAGGAATATTACAAATAAATTGTTCATGGGCTGCAAATTTAAACATTTATTCTAACTGACTATTAGCATTGTGAGTGCTCATGATCTACACCTAGCAATCAACATTTTTGGCACACCCATTATATTCAACCCTCAGCATATTCAAAGGGGGTGGATCATGTACAAACCAATAGCAATTGCATAGTCAAGTAGATCAGTGAGATAAGTTCATAAGCTTACCTTCCAGCCTTCAGGTGGGATAACCCTGCACATGCCATACTCGTTGAGCTGATCAGCGATGGACTCCAAGTAGACCATAGGATCCCTCCACTCCTCTGCAGTAGGTCTCAGAACCAGACCCTCTCTCACACCCTCCACAAACTTGGAAGGTCCAGTCTGGACCGGGACCTCCTCTTTGGAACTCTTGAATGGAGCCAGCCCATTTTTTATCTTAGCCCTGTTCTGCCTTGGGGATTGACCCTGAGGCTTCCTCTGCAGTTTCTGCAGGGGTGTGTCCGATGTGACCTTGGAAGGTAACTGTTCCTTGTGGTTCTTGAGGAGGAGTGGGTTCCTGACTTTGGTTGGCTTTGGCGCAGGACTATCCTCTTCATCGTCTTCCTTGATCTTTAGTTCGGTAAGCTTCTTCTCGATTTCATGATTGAGGTGTGCCTTTGGACAGATCATACTGTCTTTCCTGAGAACATTGTTATTAAGAGTGCAGTTGGTGAGAGGTATGGTGAGCTTCTTGCTGATTCCATTAGTAGATAGGATGCTGTCGATGGCATCGGCTTTGTCTGGATGGGAGCCGTCCATTTCCACTTCCGCAGCCTGGACTCTGTCCCGGAGCATCATGGAGCTGTTCCGGAGCTTCCTGGAGCTACGTCTTTTCAGTTCCTTAAGCTTCTTCTGCCTCTTGGCCGTCTTCAGCACTTCTTCTATCGCGCCCTCAATGGCCAAGTCCCTGTCTCCGTTCTTATGCCGCGATCGAGTCCTCTGCGTGCAGTTCTGTGAATGGCAGGAGCACTTCTTCTCTTTGCGCTCTCTTCCAGATCCTTTCAAAAGCTTTATCTGACTAAGCAAAGTGTGACCATTAGGAGCACCATCCAATTCATCAAGGAGGTGATTTGAGCCATTGATGACTTTCCCTTGACAACGGTCATTCCTCAATCTCTCCGATATCCTCCCATGCTTGTCATTGTTCTTTTGGTTGTTCTGCTGCGTCTCTCTCCTCCTGCCACTGTTCCTTGCTTTTGAGGTAGCAATAACTGGGCTTTGGTCCTCTTGTTTGTTGAGTCTATGATTGTTGTTGTTCTTTGAAGGCACACGGTTTCTACTGGATGATCTCCCTGAGGATCTGGTCGAGTTCAGTCTGACAGAAGAGGACTTCCTGCCGACCGACTGGGCAGCATTGTTCCGGCGGCCGGACTGGTGGTTGTTTGTCTGGCAGCGTTTGTTTTCCCATGGGACGATGGGGATCAGTGGGGGCGGATGCCTGCTCCGCTGGGCGGCAAGGATGGGTGGAGGCACAGGAGAGAGGTTGGGCGGCCTCTGCCGAGGTCCGTTGCTGATGATGTTCTTCTGGTTGGACTTGAAAGAGCTACGCAGATTCTTGGTTAGTTTACCAGAGGCCTGGATAAGGGAATATAATTGAAATGGATTGGTACTTTATATCTTTTCTTAAACATGGTTAATTGTACTGGTTGTGCCTTTAACATCAAACATTCTAGTAGGAGGTAGAGTTTATTGAATTTGATGAAAGTTGAGACTTCAAAATATTTGCAGAAAAGTATCAGAACGAGAAGTACATTTGCACAATATAGCTACATACATGTTAGTTCTCTAGCATTCAATTCAATGTGCTTCCCACTATGATGGTCATGTTTACAACTAGGTTCAGACAACATTTGATTATACAAAACACCTCTACAAGACCGCAACTAAATATGACAACCGTGACAGGCTGCCGCTAAAAAAAACTTAATAACTACAACCCTCCCTCACCTTGAAGTTCCTGGCGTCAAGTCTCAGTCTCCTCTCCCTGATCTTCATCTTCTGTTGCAGCAGCGAGGATGAAGCCGTTGCAGCGCCCTCTGTCCTGGTCAGCCTGGGTGACGAGGTCTTCCCACCACTTGGGGGTGTCGGAGCGGGCGTGGCAGTGGGTGTGACAGGAGCGGAGTCATCTCCTGGTAGTGGCTCGATGCCTGGGATGTTGATGCCTGAGCTGTTGGTGGTGCGGAAGGTGTTTGAGGAGCTCCTCTTGCGGCCAGCCAACTGCTTGGGCATANCTTTGCAGCACCATGAGCAACGATGATAAATTCTCCAGGCTCCTGGACTAGACGATAGACAGGCACACCCTTGCAGGATAGTACTGATGGAGGTACCTGTAGCAGAAATATCAATTAATATAACTAGATTATAAAAAATCAAAATAGGAAAATTGCTGAAAACTCCTCAACTAATAATGACAGCTTGTTACAATCATGAACTCTACATGCTCCTAGACTACATTATACACTGGCACACCCTTGATAGTACTTCATCATGAGTATTTTGAGATTAGCAACAACCAATCTATCAGTGAGAAAATTGCTCTATGAAATGCAATATAACATTCATGGAAAATAGGCATTTGCAGATGATTACTGGTAGAAGCAGTGTTGTTGATATATGCACAAGTCCATTTATTCAGATGCGGGTAATTTGTTCCAATGGTTTACTTGTACATCAACGACCTGTTACTAAAATAAAATATTACATACCAACCGGGAAAAAATAATAATGTGACATAACATACAGTGTAGGTTGTTCCTGTACAGGCAATGTCATTGATACATGTATGTGATGATGATGATGATAGCCTCTTGTATAGCGCCGGTCTCCGCCACAGCTGGGTGCTCATGGCGCTCAATTACTAAAAAATAATGTCTCACAGATTTCAATGTCCTAATTAGTGCTATGGTTTATCTTTCAGTCCAAGAACTCCCAGTGGTGGTACAATTTGGTTATTCTTCTAACGACAAAGTAGTGGGGAACAGATAGGTCTTCAGGTAGGACTCGAAGGTTGATTGCGTCTCTGCTCTCCTGATGAAGTGGGGAAAGCTATTCCACAGTTTTGGCCCAGAGATGTAGAAGGCTCTTATCACCCCAGGTTGTACGGCTGAGCGATTCCGACAGCAATGCTTGGTCTGCATATGTGCATCAGTCTGGCACTTGCAGCAGCATTGTTACAAGATTGATACAATGGCTGGCTAGAACATCATAAACCCCTCCCCTGCAACTAATATTGCCTACCACACAGAAAGAAATAAAATGTTGCATACCATACAATGAAGGTTGTTCCTGTAGAGGCAGTGTTGTTGATATGTGCACATGTCTGACACTTCAGATACGATGGGTAGGTAGCACACCATACCCCTCCCTTGATACTATAATAATATGTTGCATACCACACAGAAAGAAATAAAATGCTGCATACCATACAATGTAGGTTGTTCCTGTAGAGGCAGTGTTGTTGATATGTGCACAGGTCCGGCACTTCGGATTGCAGCAGTTCTTCAAGTTTATTGCAGTGGCTGGCTGGTACACCATACCTACACAAAAGACAATAAATTGTAACAAAATGGTCAAAAGGGCATAACTTCTAATTAAAAGTATTAATTTTCAAGATCAGCATCGAATTCAATTTTGATTCAAACTTTCTTTTGAACTGATGACGACTTTTGAGCTATCCCCATTCACTTCAATTCAATCGAAATGATACACAATGTCTGAACTTTCATAAAGTCATTAATACAACAAACATGACCATGAGAAACCTTCTTCACCGCTCAGAGCAGATAAAATTTTAAAGATTATTTTCTCTCCATCAAACGAGCAAAGATAAAACCTTTTTTACTGTAAATACTGTGTTTACAAAATTGAAATTCATTTCATTCTGAAGACAATAATTTGTTTTTAATTTTGACAATTTAAAGATTCTGGCACATCTAGCAGTCATCTTCCTTTGTAAGACTTTTTTTGTATGAAACAGCAAATTATCACTCAACCACAGTTTGTAGACCAATAATAGAGAATATCTTCATGAAAGACATGTTAACACTGTCTTGGTTATCATGATGATGATGATGATGATGATGGCCTCTTGTATAGCGCCAGTCTCCGCCACAGCTAGGCGCTCATGGCGATTACTCAAAAATAATGTCTCACAGATATCAATGTCCTAATTAGTGCTGTGGTTTATCTTTCGGTCCAATCATATCTTTGGGGACCCTGTATGTTAGTACTCTATCTGTGAGAATCCATGCGCCATTAAGTGTTGGTTTGCCTTGGAGGAAGAGCGCCAACTAGCAGCGAGAGTCGGCCAACCCTCTCGCTCTCTCGATTGTATCTCATCTGGTTCGTGTTGAATAAAAGGAGCACTTTAACGTTACGTACAAATTGTTTGACGTGTCCTTTATCTGTCGAGGTGGCAGCGGTGGGATACACACCCTTGCCATCCAAATGAATGNAGGATAGTATCAACATGACGGAGAGGAATTCCCCTCTCCCTTCAATCCATTCATCCACCCTTTCTCGCTCACTCCTTCCTTCAGTTCATTTCAATCTCCCTGTTGCGGTGCAATCACTAGTTTGGTTACAAGTCAGGATAGTATCATCATGACAAAGAGGGATTCCCCCTCGATATAGGTACTTGTGCCTCCATCCTTCCCTCCCTCCTTTCCCTTTTCTTCCCTCCCTTTCCCTTCTCATACCTCTCCTTCAGCAATTTTCTATCTCCCTGTTTTGATGCGATCTCCAACTTGGTTAAAGTACAGAGAGGGATTCCCCCTCGATATAGGAAGTTGTTCCTCTCCCCTCCCCCTCTATCCTTTCCAATCATCCCTTGCTCACTCAATCCTACCCTCGTCATTACTCCCTCTTTCTCTCCTTCAGTTGCTTTCTGTCTCCCTGTTGTGGTGTGATCACCAGCTCGATTACAAGCCAGGAGAGTATCATCATGGCAGAGGGATTCCCTCTCGATACAGGAAATAGTTCCGCTCCTCTCGCCTCCCCCTTTCCATCCCTCCCTCCTTTGTTCTCTCCCTGTTGTGGTAAGATCACGAATTTGGTTACAAGCCAGTATGGTATCATCATGACAGAGGATTCCCTGTCGATACAGGAAGTAATTACACTCCTCTCGCCTCCCCTTTCCATCCCTCCCTCATTCACTCCCTCCTTTCCTCTCCATCCCTCCCTTGTTCTATCCCTGCTGTGGTATGATCACTAGTTTGGCTACAAGCCAGTATAGTATCAACATGACAGAGGGATTCCCCCCTCGATATAAGAAATGTGCCTCCATCCCTCCCTCCCTCCTTTCCCTTTTCTTCCCTCCCTTTCCTGTCCTGTCTCTCTCTCTCTCTCCCTGTGCAATCACCAGCCTGGTTACAAGCCAGGATAGTATCACCATGACAGAGGGATTCCCCCTCGATATAGAAAATAATTCCGCTCCTCTCGCCTCCCCTTTCCACCCCTCCCTCGCTCACTCCCTCCTTTCCTCCCCATTCCTCCCTTGCTCTCTCCCTGTTGTGGGACGATCACTTGTTTGATTTCAAGCCAGTATGGTATCACCATGACAGAGGGATTCCCCCTCGATATAGGAAATGTGCTATCCCTCCCTCCCTCCTTTCCCTTTTCTTCCCTCCCTTTCCTGTCCCGTCTCTCTGTTGTGGTGCAATCACCAGCTTGGTTACAAGCCAGGATAGTATCGTCATGACAGAGGGATTCCCCCTCGCTATAGGAAGTTCTTCCTCTCCCTTCCCCCTCTATCCATTCCATCCATCCCTCGCTCACTCAATCCTACCCTCCCCATCCCTTCCTTGTTCTCTCCCTGTTATGGCACGATCACTAGTTTGGTTACAAGCCAGTATAGTATCATCATGACAGAGGGATTCCCCCTCGAGATAAGAACTTAGTTGTGCTTCCATCCTTCTCTCCCTCCCTCAGTTCCTTTCCATCTCCCTGTTGAGGTGCAATCACCAGCTCGGTTACAAGTCAGGATAGTATCATCATGGCAGAGAGAAATTCCCATTCAATCACTGTACCTCTCCCCTAACCCTTCCCTCCATCCCACCATCCCACCCTCCCTCCTTCCCACTCTCCCTCCTCCCCTTTTCTTCCTTCCCTTTCCCTTCCCATCTCTCTCCCTGTGCGATCGACAGCTTGATTACAAGCCAGGATGATATCATCATGACAGAGGGATTCCCCCTCGATACAGGAAATAATTTCGCTCCTCTCGCCTCCCCTTTCCATCCCTCCCTCATTCACTCCCTCCTTTCCTCACCATCCCTCCCATGCTCTCTCCCTGTTGTGGTACGATCACTTGTTTGGCTACAAGCCAGTATGGTATCATCATGACAGAGGGATTCCCCCTCGATATACGAAATGTGCTATCCCTCCCTCCCTCCTTTCCCTTTTCTTCCCTCCCTTTCCTGTCCCGTCTCTCTCTCTGTTGTGGTGCAATCACCAGCTTGGTTACAAGCCAGGATAGTATCATCATCATTCCCCCTCGATATAGGAAGTTGTTCCTCTCTCCTCCCCCTCTACCCTTTCCATCCATCCCTCGCTCACTCCCTTGTTCCCTCCCTTGTTCTCTCCCTGTTGTAGTACAATCACTAGTTTGGTTACAAGCCAGTATGGTATCATCATGACAGAGGGATTCCCCCTTGATATAGAAAATAATTCTGCTCCTCTCGCCTCCCATTTCCATCCCTCCCTCGCTCACTCCCTCCTTTCCTTCCCATCCCTCCCTTGCTCTCTCCCTGCTGTGGTGTATCACCAGCTAGGTTACAAGCCAGGATAGATTATGACAGAGAGGGATTCCCCCTCGATATAGGAAATTGTTCCTCTCCCCTCCCCCTCTATCCTTTCCACCTGTCCATCGCTAACTCCCTCCTACCTGCGATGTTACTCCCTTTTTCTCTCCTTCAGTTCCTTTCTCTATCCCTGTTGTGGTGCGATCACTTGTTTGATTTCAAGCCAGTATGGTATCATCATGACAGAGGGATTCCCCCTCGATATAGGAAGTTGTCCTATTCCTCCCTCCTTTCCCTTCCCATCTATCTCCTTGTGCGATCGCTGGCTTGGCTACGAATCAGGATAGTATCATCATGACAGAGGGATTCCCTGTCAATACAGGAAATAATTCCGCTCCTCTCACCTCCCCTTTCCACCCCTCCCTCACTCCCTCCCTCCTTTCCTCCCTCCCTATCCCTCTCTTGTTCTCTCTCTGTTATGGCACGATCACTTGTTTGGTTACAAGCCAGTATGGTATCATCATGACAGAGAGGGATTCCCCCTCGATATCGGAAGGTGTGCCAGCTGAAAGTCTCTCGAGGTAAGTGACTCAAAAATTCTCTCACTTCAACTTCTCATATTATTCTCAATTTCTGCCTTGATTCCTGTTTCTGGCTCTTACTATTTCATTTTGCTCTATCAATAGCAGCAGAAAAATGGAATTTTTCTTTTTTTTTAAATAGAGTTGCAACAGTGACCAGTGGCATGGCAACAGGTTTGGCTCATTTATTTGCTTATTTTTGTTTTGCTCTATTTTTGTTGATTTTTCATTCCAGGCAAAACTTTTCCATAATCAACACTAAAACAAAAATGGCTATATATGGTCTTAATGTGCAGACTATCCCTAAACTATGACTGTAGCTGTCTCATACCTACTATTTTGACAACATATTACTTATACGAGATGGCTAATATGATGAAGAATTAATATGCATAAAACTGAATATAAACCCTTGACACTACAATGATCAGCTGATAAAATCCTCAATCCATTCAGACAGAGTTCATTTCAGCCGTCCAATGCTCAAAGATCTTGTACCACCACAGGTCCTTCAGGCACTTGTTCGCCCATAGGACGTCAAATTGATGCCCTCTCGAGTCCCGAATGGTGTTTCATTTACCAAATCAAAACTGACAGGATATCTAGGACCGTCATTCCTCTGTATCCATGGCAACCACAGAGCTACTATTGCTGTGTTGAGAGACCTGGCACCAACTCATTGAGCGGATATCTTCCAGGGATCTTTTGAGGAGTTTTGCATGAATCTGCCATAGCACCAACTTCACTGACATCCAAGTGAAGCTAATGTCAAATGAAGCACATAAAATAACCTTTATAATTCATAATGGGGGGAGGGTACAAAGGCAAATGACTATTTTGTAGTACAAATAAAGGTGTTAATTTATTTCATTCCTATGAGACAAAGAAAAAAGATGTTGCTGTATTGAGAGAAGTGGTATTCTCTGATCTCTGATTCTCTGATCAATTATAGGATCAATTTGATCATGTCCATTGAAGTTCTTGAACATTTGTAAATGGACAAATTTGATGGTCTAACCTCTGAAACACAGGAATGTTAAGAAGTCTTTGGTTGATTGGCAGTGGTTGACGATACTATAGAATTAACTTGACTGATGTTTTGAATCATAAATTCATAAAAGAATTGTTAGGACTGTTCCGGATACTCACTTGGTATATCATGTACTAAGAGTCAATTATACATGTATCTTTTTTAATAAATAAATTTGATCATCTTACCTCTGAGGCACAGGAATGTTAAGAAGTCTTCGGTTGATGGACAATGGTTGAAGATACTGTAGGATTTACTGGAGCTCATCATGTCACCATTCTTCACCTTGGATGGGGTGCAGCCTGGACTGTAGGCCTGTGGGTACGCAAACTTGCGCTGGGCTTGAACCTTGGCCCTGCAGGTGTGGTAGAGAGGGAGGGGGGAAGAGAGAGGTGAGAGGGGAAAGGGGAGAGGGGGATGGGAGAGGGGAGAGGGGGATGGGAGAGAGG
>BQKZ01000684.1:29720-58422 GCA_036244855.1 Temnopleurus reevesii
GTTGTGGCATGATTGATAAAAATACAAAATATAGGAATTGGAGAGCTTCTGAAGTCTTACTTCGCTGTTGAGAGATTAAACAGACTTGTAACACCAAGTTCGTTCAGAAATGTGACTGACAATTAGCACATAAATAATTGTTAAACATATCAAAAAGGCAAATAATTTGATCAGAGAACAATAATCCCATAACTAGACTCTGCTGATCAATGGTACGTTTAGTAGCAAGATGTCATATCTACAGGGAAAGTCACAACTCTTTTTGTCGCTTGATCTCAATAAACCTCAAGAACAATACATATGGGGCCTGTAACATAAAAGAAATTTAATAAATTGAGAATTAATTTGTATCTCTATGGTACACGTTTTGCCATAGACTTACGATTAATTTTTATTGTAAGTTCAAGTGCCTCTTTTATGTTACAGGCCCATGGACTAACAATCCCAGTGAGATCCTAATATTCTTAGCTTTTTAGTACCAACAGGTATCCAAAAAATAAATCTGACTTGCACTCGCTAACAAGATGCGCATGAAACAATGATTTTGATTGGCATATGCCGATTAACTGCAACATCAAGTCAATGGCAACTTGTTCTAATAACAGATGATAAGACAAACATTGTAGAGAGAAATATCCCACTATTCCTCAGATAGTATGTGAAACAAAGTCAAAATGTGAGTCTGTAAGACTTGGGGATTATCAACAAATGGGGTCATTGCACTGTAAGCATCCAGATAGCCACACCTGCCGGCCGACCGGTACAAATTTCTTGCCCCATAATGATCTGATTATACTTGATAAAGTGGTATACTTATAGTAACTTTCCACATGGACTACCCCCTACTGGCAAACCTCTTCTTGTAGACTATCTCTTCCCACAATTGACCTTTTCATTGAGGTTGATATAGGTATACATGTATGAGCCCATCAACCAGAGCCAAAAGACCAATTGATAGCTGTTATAACCTCTCCTGATTATGTGTCCAATATTGATCCAATTATACTCAATAACAGGTACAGTTTCACCAAGATCTCTATCCACAATCCACAAAAATTGTTCAAATTTATTAATCATGGACCAACATCAAATATTCAATGCAAGTCGATTTGTCAAAATGGGATATCAAGCAATAGGCTGGTTTTCTAATATATTCAAATTGATGCTAGTTTTTTGCCACTGAACGTAGTGACGTGGTGTCTCTTAAACCGATTGGTAATAATTAAACTACAAAAATTGGAATCCAGTTTACATACATTACTTGTTGCTGTGTCAGGCAAGCATCGGGCAACCTTAAGGGTGGTCAAAAACAACCTTTGTGTGCTAACGAGACCTCATATAATTTGCATCTATTAGTTAACCCGCCTATTTGAAACACTCCAAATCTATCTTACATATATATGGTCCTGTGTCCAACGACAAGTGGTAATAATATCACACTGGTCAGATTTTTTAGCAATTTTCTTTGCCCTTTCTGCTCATATGTCTGATACAATTTTTCTCTTCAGAGTTCTGAGTCAAAAGCCATTGGGTAGCATTTATTCAACTCTAATATTTTTCATTCACATTGAGCGAATTGACTTTGTGAAAGGAGGGGTAAAATGGCCGCCCTGCTGCTTCACTGCAACAAGCCAATGATGTACATCCAGTCTCTATAGAGATCAGTGGCTCAAGGACTAGATCTAAGCCATTTCTAATAGGCAGTGACATTGAAGGGGTCATTTCTAGTGCATAGCATGCAAGTAATCCAAGCCCATACATCCCTATCCTGACTCAGTTTCCTATCAGCTCTGTATCACCCTCAAGCAATAGCCATGTAGGTCACTCCAATGAGATTAAACAGACAGGGTCCTTATATGCAACAAAATGTAGATCTGTCAAATTATCGCCATTGACTATCAATTCAAATGAAGAACCATCGAGGATGCCGGTTTTATCGTGTTCTACTCATCCAATTGGGAGAGCTCACTTCCAGTTACGGACATTTGTAAATGCATGTTCATTTTGGGCTAGATTTCAAATATTTCATATTTCTTTATATTTACTTATTAATACAGCATGGGGTGTTTTTTTGATGCAGTCTTGTGCATCTCAGATGCTGTTTCAGGGATGAAAGACATTGTGCATGTTATATAGTTTCTTAAACCTGAAGTCACTCCCAAGTGCTAACTGATAGATATCAGCTGTATTGGGATGTATTGTTAAATATCGCCTTTTGTCGGTGGCAAGAATAAGGAAAATATAAGTGTTATACTTGAATAATTCATCAGTGGTGGAAATAGTGGTGCTACAGTTAAATCTTTTTTATGCTACAAGTTAACCATGACTTTGTGTTAAAAAAAAGAATAAAAAGAAACACAATTTATGAACAGAAAACTTCTAGCAAAGATAAATATAAAGCTTCTTACTTTTTAGGTTTAGATCCCTTGTCATCGTCCTCTTCCGCAGATGTCGATGAAATCTGGGCTGTACTACTCTTCCTCTTCGAGACCAGTCTCTCCTTCGCCTTCCTTGTCCTGAGACATCTAGATTCTGATGTCGATGAGGACTTTGCCTCATCATGGCTGTCATTACTGGAGGAGATTCCTGAAGAGGAGGATGATGAGGGTGTGCTTTGGCTACGGGTGGTGCGCCGGGTCGTAGGACTCGGAACAGGTCTTGTCTGTGGCATCTTGAATTTAGTCCTGCTTCGTAGATCCCTTCGTAGACTTCGCATCGGCCGCTTTGGTACAGCAGTCGGTTTGGGGTTCTTGCCATGTACGCTAGGCACTCGTTTAGCTTTTGGTAAGTGTTTATCCCTGGTGACAACAGAACGGTTCTTTCCAGCTGGACGTTTGGTCGCAGACTGTTTTAAAAGGACTGCAGCATTTGATTTGGGTTTGAGGGGGAGTAGAGGGGGTGGCAGTGATGGTGATGGAAGAAAATCACCAGCATTCTTACTCTTGTCAGCAACTACCACGTTCTCTACCTTCGCTTCACTAGTCTGTTTGGTCTCTTTTGTTCTTGAAAACTGGCCAAGGACATTCCCCATACCATTCCCTGAATTTTGTGACACAGATGCTCGAAGGCGATGAGCGATACTGTCAGAGGAGTCCTTGGAAGATTCCTTAGTCTTGGGCACTGGCAAAACGGGACTACTAGTTTTAGGAGAGCGTGACCTAGTAACTATAGGCTTTGGAGCTTCAGGCTTGGGTGATTTCTTGGAGGAGACCAATCTAGCCTTTGAAACCCTAGATGATTCAGTATTTCTAGGCAGTACCTTGTTCTTGTGTGACCGTTTCGTTTCTACAGACTGTTTTGATTTGGACAAGCCTCTAGGCTTCGGAGGCCTCTCAACCTTTGCAGTTCTCTTGGATTTTGCTAAGTCTTTGACTGCTGAAGATTCCTTCTGTTTGGGTGACCTTTTTGGTTTGGCAGGGTTCTTGGGTTTCAGAAACAACTTTTCTACAGGACGTGGTTCTGGTTGTGGATGATCTATTGCAATATTAAAATCATGAAACTCTTCAGTGGCCTGGATATCATTGTGATCAGGGTCCGTTATATTCAGAGGTTCCTCTGAGTGCTCTATATTACCTAAATCATGGTTCCCAATATCATGGCTAACAGGGTGATCTAGAACCAAATGATCCACGCTAGAATCCTCTTCATCCTCTGGATGTTCAATAACTTCCGCAAGACTCTGCTCCTCGGACTCAGAGACACATGGATCAGCTAACCTCTCAGGTCCAAGAAGAGGATCAATTACTCTATCTAAAGATGAATTTCCAACAAAATCTTCGGAATCCACCGACAAACCTGGCAGATCCAAATGGTGGATGTGACTAGGGTGGTGGATGCTGTCAAGATTGCCGTCCAGATGAAGGTGCTCCCGTTGCTGTAGTTCTTCCTCCAGTGCTTCCTGTTCTGATCTGGGTCGTTGCAGGGAAGCGTAGAGGGCTCTGGTCAGCTCCCTTTCCTCTTGCCAGAGGAGGCCTTCGTTAAAGTCCTGCAGGTAGAGAATGAAACCAAAGACTATATGGTTAATTTGGATGTCAAGATAGCTTTGATTTGATTTGAATTAGTTTCCAGTTCAATAACATTTTCACCATATAAACATAAAATGATAACGATTTGACAATAGCAAAAACAACATTTACGTAATATCAATAATTATGCATACATGTAAATCAATAACGCTTAATATCTGAATGGCGAAAGTGTACTATGTTATAGAAATGGAGATGCATGCAAAAAAATGAGGCTTATAATATGCAGTCCTATCTGACGTTAAAGTTACATTTAATGGAATTCAAATCACAAATTGTGGAACATTTGTTATCCAACATTTCAAGTGTCCTGAAATTGGTTAATGTCAAATCTTCCAATAAAGATTTTTCACTACCAGTGAAAGTGAGAATATGATTACACATTTAAAGATGGAAGAATCAATAAAAAGAATATTTCAACGACAGTGACAATCAATTTAGTTAATCAGATGTCTCTTGTTCAAGTAAATTGGTTGCATCTAGCGTCAATGATGCGGATTAAAATAGAATTCACAACTCTTGATGAAAGTTTTGAACAGGATTGCAGTCTGTCTACCATGGATAGGTCATAACAGAACAAGCCAATTCATGTGAACTGGGTCTCACAGAGTATTTGGAGATTAAATAGTCATGGAGATTTCAGTCTTTTGATAAATTGTGCACAAGATTACAGATTCAAGATAGTTAAATTAAATTATCATAAAATGTAATACACAGATATATCTTTAATATGAAGGTATGAACTGGGCCTCTGCAAGTCAATGGTAGAGACTAAAAGAGTTATAAACATAGACTTTGGACTTTCGATAAAGTGTGAACATGATTACAAACTGTAAATCAATTATCATACACCGACATATCATTTACATGTATGAACTCGGCTTCTGCAAGTCAACGGGAGATATTAAAAAGTCATAAACAGACACTTCATGATCTCATTATGACAATAACGTGCAACACTTCATACCCAACATAGTATTCCCCCATTCTCAGGCATCGATATCACTATAGCAACCTTCAATTACTCCACTTCCGCTGTTTCAATGCTTATTATGCCGTCAATATAACCAAATTAAATGCAAGATATATTCCTAAAAGACATTTTTCAAGATACTTTACAACGATATATTTTTCCATTGACATTTGATAGTGAAAATGTCAAACGTTATAACATTGACAATGACTCTAAAGTTAGTCCTCGCTGGCTTTTCGAATTTTGTATGGTGAAAGGATTTAAAGAAAAGAGATTGATTGATTGATTGATACAGTACTCAGAAATTTATATTCCTGCTTTTCTTGTTTGCTTATGATCTATATTAAATGTTTGAAGATTCTGGTAAATTTGACATTCTCATGAATGTTAGCATTATAATTCAAACAGTTTATTTAACTGATATCAATAACAGCAAATACATGTATGATCAATTTCCAAGAGATAAAATAACAATAACATGAAAATGAAATATACATTGAACAGAAATAAATAATCATTTAAAAAAAAATACAATTTAACAAAAACAAGAAAAAAAACCAAATCAATCAAAATCAATCAAAACAATAAAATTTAACAAAAAGTTGATAATAATAATAATAATGCAGGTTGATTGATGGTAAATGGAGCAAAAAATGTTGTGGTTTAACACTTTGTTTAGATCATGTACATGTATACACTTTAAATAAAGATGAAAACAGAGTGATGGCTGTCTAAAATGAATAATCATAAATCAATCCAAAAATATAAAAATAGTTCTACAAAAAAAAATAATCATTCCTGACATTGGGTACATCTGATATATGATAAGCGCTCTGCAAAGACAGATACAAATCTGCCGACCAACCCCTTTATAAATAGATACAGAAACTGATTACTGAAACCGCCACAGGCATCCCACAGACAAGGCAATAGAAACAAACTCATCAATTCGTTTCCCTCGATCATCGGAACGAAGTACGTATCGGTGCAGCCAATCTGTACATGTATGCATTGCTTATGACCACTATCAAACTGTCTGGGAGCAATTTCATATCAGGCATAGATTTTGTCTCACAAATGGGTAAAATAAAAATAGCCCCATGGATCTTTTTGTATAGAAATACACATATTTTTAAAAGGGCTATATCTATTTACCCATGCATAGAATTATAGAACTTATACTTAGTTTACTCAGAGAAACATTCTGACGTAAATTTTTTTTTTTTTTTTTTTTTTTTTTTGTGGGGTAAGGCTGGATTTTCTTTGTTTTTTATCTAATTTTGAGAAGACAATGAAAATGAAAAGGTCAAACAAAAAAACACTTTCAAAAGTACACTGAAAATGACCCCAAAAATCAATAAAATATAGCAATTGAATTGTCAATGGAACCTCATATATAGATAAGTTATGGTATAAGTCCATAAAAGAAGACAAATACAACATGGGTGCTAAAACGCTGTAAAAACATGTAAAACGTTGCGTATCATTTCTCACAAGTAAAGGCCAACAATTTACGTGATATGACCCTTATCTACCAACTATATCAGGTTTGTGAAGGCAGAAAAGGTCAAAGACAGGGAATACAATATTTGAAGATGTTTCCAAATTGATCCTTGTTTCGAAGAGCCCTCTTCCTCGTTTGTCTCTAAATAAGCTGGCACTGTGCAGACAAGATTTTGTAGGGTTGTTAACGCCACTGTGTTTTGATTGTCAGAGGCACTTTACTTCCCAATTTCAATCTCTATTATCCTCTCTCTCGCCTCTATAAACTTCAAATGCACTTTAAAGGGGTACATCAGCAATGGCATACGTCTAGGCCTATTGTCACTATTAAACAGGGTGTTTTTGCTGACTTGCATAGCATTTTAGAAATTACAGTATGATGATCATAATTTGGTCCAGCTGTTCCATTATTCACATTTCAATTTTCACCTGTTGCAAATTTTCCAGAATTGTTAGCATCTCAGGAAACCACATGTACGTGTAAGAAGCAATGAAACACAAATGGGGTGTTGTTCAAATCAACTGCAATCAGCTGCAACTTTGCAAATTGTAACACGCATATTCATTCACGCACGGTATGTGCATTTAACAAGATGCCCATGAAACAATGATTTTGATTGGCACGTTCAGATCAACTGCAACTTACAATTAATTGCAACTTTTGAACAACACCCCCTGAGCCTATTGTCACTATTCAACAGGGATGATTTTGCCGTCTTCTATGATATGATGATCATATTTTCTACAACTGTTCCATCATTCACATTCCAATTTCCCGTAATTTTTGGCATCTCTGCAAACTAGGAAACAATGAAACACACAGTTTTAAAGTAGGCTAGTGCATTCACTCCAATCTAATGAAAACACATCCTGTATAATGACATTACAGTCATGAAGCGAGGTGCTTAACGAAGTCACAGTCTAATGAATCCGATAACGAGATGACATTTGGCAAGCAAATTTGTTTAAACTGATTCTCTATCAAATATCCTTCCATATCGGCCAAATTGAGAGATTGGTTGGCTTTACCCAATGATAGCTAAATTTGATTTGTGAATATGTTTTTGGTGCTATTTAAAAAAAAAATGGACAAATGACATACATGTAAGCAAAATATTTAGGGTCATGCTAATTGAGTGAATAAAAGAAAATTGTATCATTTGCAAATTCTGGCAAAACAGTCATGTTTGATAGAATTTATTTCCTTACAAAAAACTTCTTTCATAAAATTTAAAGGTATGGCAAAGAGCCCATATTCAGCATGGAAGAATGAAACATACCCTTGATATTTGTAATATACTTGAACTTAAGTCACATTAGAATAAAATATCCCACAAAAAGGATTGCTTGATAATAAAAATGCATTGAAATGCAATTTCTATATTGTTGGCAATGTGGAATAGAAGTAAAACTATATGATTTCATAGATATTCTAAATATCCTGATAGAAGCCTTTTGTACTTTATATGAACTATGTCATCCATATCCACATTCTGACAGAATACTTCTCCATTGTCAATGCATGTGTTGAATAGAAGTAAAACTAGCATCCAATTAAATAACAAGAATATTCTAAATATTCGGATAAAAGCCTATTGTACTTTACGTGAACTATGTCATCCATATCCACATTCTAACAGAATACTTCTCAATTGTCAATGCATGTGTTGAATAGAAGTAAAACTAGCATCCAATTAAATAACAAAATATTCTAAATATTCTGATAAAAGCATATTACATGAACTAGGTCATCCATATCCACATTTTAACAAAATACTTCTCCATTTTCAACGTATGTGATAAATAGAAGTAAAACTACAAAATGTAGGATATAATTGAATAACTAAATATTCTGATAAAAGCCAATTGTAATTTACGTGAACTATGCCATCCATATCCACATTCTGACAAAATGCTTCTCCATTGCCAATGCATATCTCCAAAGGCATGGGACTAATTGTTTGGAATCTTTGTGGTTAGTATGGTCTTCACTGTACAAAGCCTCTGTGGACAAACAGATACCGCACAGAGTGCAAGCTCTACATGCATCGAATGGGAAACGAAAGTTTGCCAAGCCCTAATGTGGTCAGTACAGAAATGTTGGGAATTTCTTTCTTTTAGCTTTGACGAAAGGAAACGTCTTACATATCTTGGCTTGGACAAAGGATGATAGATGGGTGTGGGGGCATTGGTTGGTCATCTTTATCAAAACCACAGTTGCTTGAACCATATTCTAACTGAAAATAACTTGAAATTGCCATCAATCATGTACCCCCTAATGACAGGGTTTTATAGACTCACTATACAATATTGTAGTATAAATACTACAAATTCCATTCATAAATATGCAGTATTCATGAGGTTTTACCATTCTTCAAGTGTCATCTAAGCACTGAATGATGACTCGGACTCCCTCACTACACTGTAGTAATCCACATCAAATGTATTCAATTTATGAACTTGGGAAAGTATACAAATTCCCTTTTTTGACCTCAGATACCCTTTAAAAATATTAGATTTTTTACTTTCTAGATCTGCAATGTTTCAATTATGGTTTGTTGAAAAACCATGCAAAGTCATAATAAAGCGGTTTTAAATTTTTTTTCTGCCAATGTTTTTTTTTCAGTCAAATTTGAAAGGGGGTCAGAATTCAAATTGCGATCCAGGTGAGAACAGACATTTCCTTTTAAACTGCACCCGCAGATCCCTAATCGTTTTCCTTCCCCACCTCTCGCCAAATATAACCCAACAAGTTTCCTGCATCTAAATAGCGGCTGTGCAGGAATGGAAAATTGGATCCATAGATAGACCTCCAATGAATTTCACAAACCGGCATTCAAACTTGAGACTTAATATACATGGACACAAAAAAAATCCCTGACGTAGCAACAAGGATGTTGACATACAATAAAAAAAAAAAAAACATTAAAAAAAACAAGTGTTCCACTTAGGCTTAAATTAATTAATTTAGGCCAACAAAGATCAGGCCTTGGATGCCTAATTGACCTTGAATATTTTGACCTGAAATGTACCTGTAAATGTATTCAATTCAATTCAATTCAATTTAATTGTCGAATAATGGCCTTTCATGGTATGAATTCCAATCAATCTATCGTACGATTGTTATCAATCATAAGACTATTGAAAATCAACATAATTTTGCAATTGATTGCAAACTTGTTCTATGTTACAAGCCCCAGGTGGGTTTTTTCACCTAGGGAAAAAAAATATAGATTCAAATATAGATTCATAGCTTGTGTACAAATGACGCCCAATTTTAAGTTTGCCTTTCTTACTCAAAACAAAATGATTTATGATTCTTCAATATCAAAAAAATTATTCATTGTGCATTGTAACTAATCCATACAAGATGATTAATAATGAGCTTCATGTACTTTAGACAGAGGATAAATGTGATGCAAAGCATTCTAAATCTTGGCGTAAAAACTCATCCACCTTTCAAAAGATATCTAATTTAAATACCTCAAACACTTCCACAAATCTGCATCAATCATCAACCATTTTCTCCTACATGTATGACAGCCAGTAGAATTCTTTTTTTTTGTGCGTACAAACACAATGTCAGCCAATATACTGCTAAAACAGTGTAGTTTTGGTAATGTAATATAATATTTTAACATTTATAACAAAAATTAAACCTAATTACCACTACATAATTTTGCGCAAAATGTTTCTTTGTGAAAGCTTGAATTTGGTTGTTACATCAAATTTAGCTTTCTCTCTGGGTTCAAGAAAAAATAAGTACATATAATATCTTCTTTCATTTTTGTTTTCTTTCTTTTCTTTTCAGGTGGCAAAAGCTGCTAGTAAAAAAAGATAACAAATAGATCTTCTTCTTTATCAGAATTAAAAATTTCATTTTTTATTTGGTAGATGCAAATATCATGCACAAAGATGAATTCCAGAAATAGTTATTCAATTTTGTGCAGACGATACTGTCTGACTGTGGGATATAAGGTCAGTTTCCCAAAGCTTAGAAGTCAGGAGTAACCCCGAACTTCAAATTTGAAGTGAGAAGCCCGGATTTCGTCAAGCAAAGCTTCATTTTCCTCATACAGAACAATAATCATTATCATTTATTGCCAAATTGAATCTATCATGCAATATTGTAATGTATTCTTTATATAACATTTGTTCTACATTGTATTTATTCACACACTGTATAGATTACGGTAGGGTAAAAAATATCTGAACAGTCTTCTTTGCGTTTAATAATGATAATAATTATACGTTCTTATATAGCGCCTAACACTGACTTTATCAGTCGTCCCTAAGCGCTCTACAATGTAGCATAATTACCCTGGCTTTAGCAGTGCAGCTGTAGGTAGCGCACTGCATTTCAATGTATCTCTACTTTCCGCAAGCCAAAAGGAACAACAATCCCATCTTCCCCTCAGGATTCTGATACCCTTTCTGCAAATGACAAGATTATGTTTCAAATCTAACTTCCTTGTGCACTAATGCATTTCCTCCTGCGTAAATCATTGAGAATAAGGATACCCGATAAAACGCACATGTTCACTTCCCCAAAATTGCACAAACTGATAAGGCTTTATTTCCAAGTAATTTTCTTTGCAACTTATATCTATATCTCTGTTTATGAGAAAGAAATAGATTCAAACTCTTTCCAAGAAAAGAGTAATCCATGAGAGTAATCCATGAAAGGTTACTTAACAAGCATTCCTCAAGTGCAAATACAACTACATGTAGGCTATATCAATCAACATTTTTTAGTTATTCACAGTACAGAACCACAAAATTCTTTCAAACTTCACAACATCGTTTAAAAAAGAATTTCAAAAAAAAGAAGAAATTACCAATGGGTGGATCAGAGATGAAAATACTGGGTATGAAGCAAGAGTAAAAGGGAAATATTCATGAGACAACAGCGAAGATCCTCATAATCATTCTTCTCAAGAGATCTGCTCCCTCTTGAAATGATGGATTTTTTTTTTTCATGTTTAACAGGAAATAATTAGTTTTTTCTGTCTCGCAACGGAAAATCCTTTGTTCTGGGAGAACTTCACTCCAGACAAGACCATTCTAAGGTGTATACTAAAGCCATGAGTGTTCTGATTGAAATGTATTTGCTTTCTGTTCTAACAGTAGCGTGATTATTTGAGGACATGGCAGCAAAAAATCTCTCTTTCTATTGTCATATCCCTGGAGGAGATACAGGTACAATTTTTTGTGAGGGACCAAACATTAAAGGGGAACTTCACCCAGACATTGATGTGCGCTCAATGGATGAAGAAAAATACATTGGTCAAAAAATTTTGTAAATCAAAACTTTGAAAATTCAAAAGTTATGAATTTTCAAAGTTTTGATTTACAAACCTAATGGGCCCCTCATATTGGCAATGTACAGGCACAAAATGGCTGGCAACATAGAGAACTCTCCATTCACTTTATACACAGAATTTCACATTTTCTTTGTTTTCTAAAAAAGTAGAGAAAGTTGTATTTTTCTCTTAGTATGAGATGGACATTTTGATTCTGCATGCATTTTTGAATGAATTTTGTTGATTTATTATTCTGTTTACAAAGTGAATGGAGAGTTCTCCATGTTGGTAGCAATTTTGTGCCTGTACGTTGCCAATTTGAGGAGCCCATTAGGGGTTTAAATCAAAACTTTGAAAATTCATAACTTTTGAATGGATAGTTAGATTTTGCTCAAATCTTCACAGTTTGATCATTGTATTTTTTTTATCCACTGAGAGTGCATCAATGTCCGTGTGAAGCTCCCCTTTAAATGGACTTACACATCTAGGTTTTATGCTCTACAATTTAAACCACGAAAATAATATAAATAGTCTTGCCTTGAGCACTCAGCAGTTTGGATACGTGCGCTATATTCGCATCTATTATTATCATCATTAATCCCTGTACATACGTACATAGACTTTCAATGACCTTGATTCTTCACTGTTGTAAATTAATGCTCCAACATTATTAGTTGTAGACAATGTCACTCACATTGCGTATATCCTTCCGATTTCTAATTGAGCGAGGATATTACAAGTTTTGTCTATCAGTGTCAATATTGCATGCTCATTCACTTTCTCACTCTCTCTCTCTCTCTCTCTTTCTCTCTCTCTCTCTCTCTCCCTCCTTTTTCACTCACTCATTCTTTCTCTCTCATTGATAGGCTAAGCACACTTCAGGCATACACGCCATGCCGCCCCCAGAACGGAAATTGACGCTCGGTGTCAGCATAATTATGATTGCATACCTAATAACCAATGGGATCTCTTTCACATAGTTCAGATTTGAAGCTTCACTGTCGTACAAAGGGGGACAGTCGTACATTCATAGAATTAAGAACGTGAAGTGAAAATTTTTGGCTCATCATAAGTGTTACATACATTGTAGATGGTTTCTGTTAATATTTAGGAGATCATGTTTAATTCAACATAGGACTTAATATAAATTCCCTTCATATCTAAACTGTAGCTTGTGCTACACGTATAGCACATTTTCATCGATGGACACCCTTTTCATTTAAAAAAAATATATATTTTGATTGTTTAAATGCTGTATAAACCAAATTATTAGTTGTTTCTAATGATATTATTATTCATTTATCCATTAAACTTTTTCATTTTTTTATTTGATAATTTATCAAGGTTTTTATATTATTTGTATCTTATTGATCAATTTGATTACTTTATTTCCAACACATTCCTTCTTTTTTTCCCCCTTTTTTTTTTGCTTCATGGATGAATATAATTGCACATTCACTTAAATACCTTCCAAAATACAATTAGACAAATTAAAAAAAAAAATCATTATCAAACACTTCAACAAGAACACATTCATCAATTTGTGGTTAAAACAATCAAGAGACGAGGATCGCGATTGACTGAGGCAGTTACAGTGTTAATGCAGCCACAATTGATATTTTCCTGTGTGTGGTATAAGTGGATTTGTACAAATATAGCATTGGTGTTGCACCCACGCTGAAACCACAGAGTAGTTTAGTAGTTAGTATGTATGGATGATGCATGTATACATGAAATTTAATGTAACCACATGCTTTTATTTAGTTTTAAGACATTAATTTGTAATAATCTACAATTGTTTATTGCATACTCAAGATCGAAGCAAGGATACATTGTATTAATCCAATTATAGTACTAATTTATTCTTTGATTTTATATGTAAATTGCCTAGAAGAAATGCATTTGCCGCTATTAAATTATAACTATTATTATTATAATTATTATATTTCTAATGTTGAGCTGACACAAGAAACATCATTTGGGACCAGACTACAAACACCCTAATAAAAAAAGAGGTAAAGGTACAGATATCTTTTTACGAAAACAAGCATCATCAAGTTTCTCAAGTCAATCAGATTTTTATGGTACCACAAGATTCAACGACATGGAACTTAGTAAAGACAAAAACAAGTACTAGGAATACCTATACGTACAGAGAGATGCCAACCATTCCAAATATGCATAAGGTCAAGATTAAAATGTGAATACTCCAAGACCCGTACAAAAGTGAGAACAAACATATAAACAATAACCATACTCTCAGCCATTCACTTGTTACAAAAGATTTGAATTTATTTGGAAATACACCTCATACCAGATCAGTTAGCATCTATGTAACCAGGTTAGAGGTTGATGGAGGCCTGCTCCAAGATCTACATACATTAACAACACAGTGAGCAGAAGGAAAAAAGACCAGGGACAAAGTAAATAATCTCCATTCAAGCAATAACAATACCTAGATTGACACAAAAGAGATTTATATCCTTCTTATTCTGCTGAAAACTGCTTAATAACTTTAAAAAGAGTCGCACCTGGGACTTTCTCTTGTGATCATAAAAGCTATTGTAAATGCCTAAATTAAGTTGATTTATACTCAGTTCCAGTCCTTCTGCTCACAGTGCACGTACAAGTATCAAACAATCGGGTAATACACACAACATAGCAATAAGTAAACAGAAGAAAGATAATTTACCTGATCATATTCAGGACCCCTAAATCAAAAGAACTTCACCATCTGCCATATTTACAGCATGTATCTGCAAGGTACAGTCCTACATGTGTATATGTGTGTAAGTGTAGTCCACTGACCACCACGTGATGTTGTTATCAGAAAGCTTTACTATTGAGCTTTACTACAGTTGGTGCACAAGTACAAGCAGACCAACGAGTTACAAGGTACCCTCAATAACAACAGAAAATGGAGCGATTACATAACCAGCTCAGCTCAGCATGGTATTAAATCTCATAATTGTCTCCTCATAGATAGGATGAATAGTCTGCAAATTCAGACCTCATATTGATGATTTCTGCATGCACATAAAATCCATGTTTTCCAGCAAAACTATAGTGCGTGTCTTTTAGAGAGTAATATATAATTTCGAATTGATCTCAATAATTTTCATAGACATATGCTGTAGATGTATAGATGATTACCCAAAATAGATATCAATCATTTGAAGGTACATGTATTACGATTACCTTATATTTATACAGGTTTAGAAGATTATATTACAAGCATTAAGAGTGATTGAAACTTGACAAGTAGAAAGAAAACGGTAGCTGGGCTTGCTGTC
Organism: Temnopleurus reevesii; assembly: GCA_036244855.1. NCBI lineage: Eukaryota > Metazoa > Echinodermata > Echinoidea > Temnopleuroida > Temnopleuridae > Temnopleurus > Temnopleurus reevesii. The sequence goes on from BQKZ01000684.1 coordinate 44,818, forward strand.
ATGAGTTGGAAATCTTCATCTTGGATCAAAACTACAAATGTACACAAGACCACAAGAACTACGGTAGGTACGCACTAAAATATGAATATTCTATATGATTACATTGGTGAAAATCCCTTCCAAGACCAATTTGTTTTCTAAAGTCTACAAAATGTATCTCCAGAGCTGACTTCCAAAGCAGCTTATTTTGCTTGGAACATTTAATCTCAATGAACAAATTTGCACTGAATAAGTTTCATTAGTTGTAATCATAAGAGAGGACCACCGCTAACCGGTTACAATCTAATTAAAATTAAAATTGCTTCATCCAAATTGGATAGCCTGCATCTCTAAACAATGTTCTAAAATTATATGCTAACAATATTCCAACAGGCTCAGATAAGCCTCGATACTTTATCTAACATACGCAACACCATTTCAAACACTACAAGCATACAGCAGAGGTGCCAACCAAAAATCGTATTTTTTGCAATTTACGTTCGGATGTGGAGTTCCAAACTCAATGGATGTGAAGCCCCGGTCACATAGGGCCCCGGAAGCAACACGATTCAACACGACTCTTTGTTCTGAGGCAGTTGATAAGAAACAAAGAGTCATGTTGAATCGTGCGACGCTTCCGGGACCTTAGGAGGAAAACATTCCATGTCAAGATGAAAATGCCGTACAATTTGGCAGGTATGCCACCACTGACCAGAAGAATTTGTTTTCGTAAATGAAAGACATGAATAGAAAAATACCACTGGACAAAGGAATGTTTTCTATNGACATGAATAGAAAAATACCACTGGACAAAGGAATGTTTTCTAAAGAAACAGGTGGGAAGTATCATGTTATGATGATCATCGGCATTCATAGACATCTATAGATCTTAGAATCCCCTTGACAAGCAAAGGAAGGTAAAAAAAAGTAAGGAATACGATTTTTTGGTTGGCGTCTCTGATACAGAGGTCTGGATAGGTAGACTATCCCTCCCTCCAGGGCTCCCTTGTTTGGTGGTATGCAGACTGGCTGCCCTTGCCAGGTGCTCCCTAGACAGAGCTGAAGGTCATAGAGGTCAACAAGAGTTCAATGACCTTCACCTGAAAGGGGTCAATTATGTGTGGAGTGTTTGGGAAATGGGTGAGCAGGGAAAACAGCTCAGGTGTGAAATAAATGCTCAGGTGGGAAGGAAATGACAAGATTTCCATAGAATGGATAGATGCAGTGCAATTTATACAAACATCAGAGAATAATTCTTTTAGTATCGCATAGCACTTTCTATGCATTTTAGCAGAATTGCTATACAAAATGTATTTTGTGTGGCAACTTTTCACATACAGCTGTATTGCAAAGAATTGGATATGTTTCCCCAAAAAAGGAAAGGATGTAGTTTAGTTTAATTCTGAATATTTACGCCAGAAGAAGAAGAGAGAAAGAGGATCGCCATCTTCACGTCTCCATCCAAGGACGGTATGCGACCAGGCTTCGAACCCACAGGCAGGAACTAACCAAAGTCTATGACTGTCCCGAACAGCTTGATTTCAGGCGCATGCCACGACGCCTCAGTCATGTCTAAAACTGTCTAAAACTGCTCATCAACTGTGAAAAGTGAAATTATTCCCTGATCATTCATACAGGCCTACACAGGGAATAGTTTTTAAAACACAACAGCCACATCAATTCAAGCCAAGAAACACAATCTGCAGTAGGTGTATCTGACAAGCAAGATTTGTTGCCAGCATTTCATCAATCCCAATACTGCAAGGACCGCACATCTTTAGTTAAATGCTCAACATAGATAGTGTCAATACAAATTTCATACAAATTCATGACCTTATAAATAGAATGTTCACGTGGGGGGGAGGAGGGGGTTGAGCTTAAACCAACTTTCGATATTTCACTTTCACTTCTGAATTGAGCATTATATTTAAAAAATATTGAATTATATTTCTTCTATATTTCTAAGTAACAAGGATTTACACATCCATCACATCCTCTGGAAATACATGAAGAGGAAGTAATTGTATCCATAAATTTCCAACAATTCATACAACAAAGAACGGAAGCATCTTCCAACATGTAAAACTACATTGATACTGGTACCAGGAAAATGAGTTTTCAATGAAACATGATCCTTGGTCTTTGTTTTTAAAAGCCAATCAAAAAGTTGCATTACAAAAATGAAAGTTACACATGTAATAACTTGATTTCCTTTTCATTGAAAAATAATTAGTGACAAAAAACTTTCTACCAGGATATGATATGTAAAGGATATTTGTGGAAGTAATTGTTTTGTTAATATACATGTACAGCCTGTAATTCAATTATTTGAAATTACACCATGAAAAGAATCATAGTACATGTACATTATGCAAGTGCAATGTTGAATCTATAGATGGTAATCAGAAATTTTAATCTCACCTGCTACAAGCAATATAGTTTATGATTGAACCACCAGTGAAGATAAAACTACCTGTCATAATTCTTTGCTTACATGTTATTACTACAAAATGCAGGATAATGACATCACAGTGGGATCACTGGGTCATATCTATTTTTGTGAGCACTGATAGGGGGTGTTGCTCAAAATCAACTGCAAATGAACTGCAACTTTGCAAATTGTAACACGCATTTTCATCCGCGCACGGTATGCGCATTTAACAAGACGCGCATGAAACAAGGATTTTCATTGGTGCGTTCCGATCAACTGTAACTTTCGATCGATTGCAACTTTTGAAGAACACCCCAGTGATAGCAGGTAACAGAATATTCTGACCTACACTGTGCATAGGAATCTTGAGTAACAATCCTTGATTTTGAACAACATTAAGCCCTGGTCACATAGGACCCCAGAAGTAACACGATTCACCCCGACTCTTTGTTAATTCACAGTTAACTGCCTCAGAACAACGAGTCGGGTAGATCGTGTTGCTTCCGGGGCCCTATGTGACCGGAGCATTATCAGAGATGCCAACCATTCGCAAATATGCATAAAGTGTATTTGCATGAAGTGCGTTGTGGTGTAATGGTTCTGACTCGAGCCTTTACACCAGAGGGTAGTTGGTTCGAATCCCACTCACAGCGTTCATTTCCTTCCATAAATTTATCCACGTTCTGCTGCACTCGACCAAGGTAAAGTAAATGGGGTTGGTAGGAATAAAACTCCTTGTAATGCAGAGAGCCATAATGGTTGCCAGCTAATATAATAGGGAGTGTAAAACTTTCAGCACCATGACCACCGATAAGCTGGACCTGTGCGCTATACAAGTAGTCACTATTATCATTATTATTATACGAATTCTAGGCTTTTACAAAATAATTGCGGACAGCGTGGTTGTTGTTGTTTCTCCAGCATTTGTTCAGCTGTTTTATTAATTCATATTTCAATTTTGCTACATGCATATTCCAGACAATTGGTATCTGTGCATGATGCACAGTGACTTACAGTGTACATGTAGAAAATCACAGGAAGTTGTTAGTATTCCAGACACTCGCAGAGAAAATGCAATACTGATACCTCAACAGCATGATAAACAAATTCACAGTAAATCAAGGTAATATGCATTCAAGATAGGCTATCAATCAGCAGTTGCTTGTGAGTAATGTAAATAATCCAGGCAGCACATTTATATCCATCCATGCATACTGTCTGAGTCACAACAAAGAAAATCACAAAACACTTCTTCAGTATGGATAACATTTCAGGAAAAATTAATTCATGGTTACACTATTTTACACCAGTTTTCAACTATTGCCTGGTATGGAAAGAAACTCTCTGATAAGTAATAGTAATAGATCACTAAACTATGACTCTAAAAAGAGACAAGACAAAAGCGACTGACTGAATTGATTTAGCAAGAACAGCATCCAGGGGCTCTTTGTATAAAACTAACAATTATGACAACTTTGTCATTAATGGTAATTACCATGATGACAGTGTGCAACAGCCAATCAGCATTAAAGATTCCAAAGGACTTACCATAAATCACAAAGTTACCATAATTTCATGTTTCCCTGGTTTTGAAAATCAACCTAATTATTATGTTGCACGACATCGGAAATCTCTCATTATTCCAGAATCATATTCATTATAAGCATTTGGTATGCTTTCTGCATGATAGGTTGCAATGCATGGGATTACAACGAATGCAGGGATTACTGTACAGCCCAATGCAAAGGTTGTCATAACAGAAAAAGGACCACACAAATTATATCCAACACATGTACACATGTACTTGAGATGAACCTTTAAAAAATTTCATAGCCCTGGTTTGTATTTCATAAAGCAATTGTAGAGGTAGCATGGCTATACTAACTACTAGTGATCCCTTCCTACACTAAATGACATCCACTGGTGCTGAATCACACCTGAGAAAGGGTGTCATGCATAATAATGAAACACTTTTATATAGCACATAACACAATCATGCAAAAGTCCCTAATAAAGCGCTTGAAACATGGAAAGAGAGAAAGAAGTCAGAAGAACTAGGATTATCAGTAGATTAGTTGTTTTTGAAGAGATAAGTTTTCAAGTTTCTTCTGAATTTTTCATATGGTGTAATATTTGTGAGGTAATTTGGGAGGCTATTCCATAAGATAGATGTGGCATGTGAGAATGATCTCTCACCATATGATTTTGTAGCCGTTTTAGGTACAGTGAACTGTGATCTTTTACTAGAACGCAATGATCTCTCAGGTTTATATTGAATGAGCAATTCTCTGAGATATATGGGTGCTAACTGATAAAGGCATTGATAGGCTAGGGAGATCAGTTTAAACTTGATTCTAGATTTAATGGGTAGCCAATGTAGTTCTCTTAGGACAGGGGATATTGCATCGTATTTCTTTGTTTGTGTTACAAGCCGTGCTGCTGAGTTTTGAATTCGTTGTAACCGTTGTACTTGATTAGATGGTAGACCAAAAAGTAGACTGTTACATGAGTCTAGGTGAGAGAGTACAAAAGCATGGATCTAAGTCTCTAAACGCCTTTACAAAACACAACCATTTTAAAACAAGTCGCATAGCTAGTATTTAAAAATGTCTTGAAAATTACTTCACTCGTAACATTTGGCATTTTCCCTGTCTACTTGAATTTGATAAAGCAAGTAACTTGATTTCATATTTCCGCTTAATTCAATTAAACATGATAATACAATGTTAGACTTTCAAAATTTCATGAAAAATAATCAAGAATTACTTTATTATCTCCTGATTTGCTTATCACTCACTTCAAAATTCTACAGGTGGAAACCTTTTACACCGCAACACACTCAGCAGAAAATTGATCGATATAATCAGGTATTTGATATTTTTCCCTCAAGATTAACGTGGTAAATATAGCTCTCATCGGCTGTAGAATACAGGTCCTTTCCTCTATGCACAACCACAAACCCATTAAAAGCATAACGCAATCATATCCCAGACCACTAACCCAGAAACATGAGGTAATATAAAGTTCATGTATACTTAGGTTTGGTGTAAACACTTACACCCAACCTTTGAACAATGTATGTATACGTGTACAGTGAGATTGGGTGTAAACATTGTAATTACTGAGGTTTGGTGTAAACACTTACACCCAACCTTTGAACAATGTTTGTATTCATGTACAATGAGATTGGGTGTAAACATTGTCATTTGTGTATACTTAGGTTTGGTGTAAACACTTACATCCAACCTTTGAACAATGTATGTATTCATGTACAGTGAGATTGGGTGTAAACATTGTGTATACTAAGGTTTGGTGTAAACACTTACACCCAACCTTTGAACAATGCATGTATTCGTGTACAATGAGATTGGGTGTAAACATTGTCATTTGTGTATACTTGGGTTTGGTGTAAACACTTACACCCAACCTTTGAACAATGTTTGTATTTGTGGACAGTGATATCAGATGTAAACTTTGTGTTTTACACCTAATCTTCATATACTGCGGGCGGTATAGGCCTACATACAGGTAGATTATTATAAATAGTGTGTAGAGTAAATTTCTCTACACTGAAGGAGTTATACATGGGAAAGAATACGAGATTCCCTCTGTACTCTACTCTCCTCTATTGTATCATACTATCAATGCCTCTTCCCCCCCCCCCCTCCACCCCATCCCCTTTCCTTCTCTNCATTTCATGAAACTTTGTCAGCACCAAAATTAGTCAGCGGAGACAAATTCAGGGAAATCCTTGATTCTGATTGGCTTAAAACTACTGCCGCTGACTGTTGTTATAGCAACTGTCGGAAAATCCGCTCTTGTCGCACTGACTAATTTTCATGAAATGACCCGCTGGTTTGTGTTTCATGAAGCTGTATGTAGAGGTATGCACAACTCTACAAACTACTGGTGACCCCTGCCTACATTAAATGACATCCCCTGGCGCTGAATCACACTTGAGAAGGGGTGTCGTAGATCTACGAACAGTTTCATGAAACACAACCTTGCTTTTAAAAAGTCGCAAAGCTAGTATTTAAATGTGTCTTTAAAATTATATCATTCTTAAAATTTTAATGGTATTTTTCCCATTTATTTGAATATCATGGAACAGGTTAGCTTGATTTCATATTTTAGTCTTTCAAAATTTCATTAAAAAATAATCATGAATTACTTTAATCTAAAAGGACTGTGTAAATTACAAGACCTCCTAATTTTCTTATCACTCACTTCAAAATTCTACAGGTGGAAACCTTTTACACCGCAACACACTCAGCAGAATATTGATCGATATAATCAGGTATTTGATACTTTCCCTCAAGAACAACGTGGTAAATATAGCTCTCATCGGCTGTAGAATACAGGTCCTTTCCTCTATGCACAACCACAAACCCAAACCCATAAAAAGCATAACGCAATCAAATCCCAGACCACTGACCCAGAAACACAAGGTAATATACAGTTCATGTATACTTGGATTGGTGTAAACACTTACACCCAACCTTTGAGCAATGCATGTATTCGTGTACAATGAGATTGGTTGTAAACATTGTCATTTGTGTATACTTAGGTTTGGTGTAAACACTTACATCCAACCTTTGAACAATGTATGCATTCGTGAATAGTGAGATTGGGTGTAAACATTGTATATACTTAGGTTTGGTGTAAACACTTACACCCAATCTTTGAGCAATGTATGTATTCGTAGACAGTGATATTGGGTGTAAACTTTGTGTTTAGACCTAATCTTCATTATACTGCAGGTGTTCTGGGTGTAAATAGTGTGTAGAATAAACTTCTTTACACTGAAGGTGTAAGAACATTCCCTCTACTCTACGAGTCTCTCTCTTTCTCTCTATAATATCAATGCCCCTTTACCCCCCCCCCTTTTTTTTTCCTCGCTCTCTCTCTCTCTCTCTCCCTCTCCCTTAAACAAATGTACCCCTATCACTATTATGAGCAAACAATACAAAGTAAACTTTGTCTATCTTTAAACAAACAATATAAAGTACATTTGCATGCATCAATCATGAATATTTGCCTTTTTTTCCTCCCACCCCGCCCCACGTCTCTCCGTCCAGCTCTGCAAATAATGAATATAGACAAAAAGACTGTACAGTCTAAGGTACAGAAAAATTCTCATAAAAAAGGAATAGTTATTGACCTTCTGTATGTATTTGTAAACAATCATGAGAAGAAAATACTCATATGATGCAGCCTGTATGTATAATGCAAATAAATGAATAGTCTGTTTTGATATAGGCTTTGCTGTGAGCAGAGTGGACAAAGGTTGTGGACAAAGTCAACAAATTCCATTCAAGCTTTCAAAATAGCTTAATGTAAACAGAAGAAATTGCTTCCCTCTTATTCTGCAGAGAATGTCTTACAGGTGTCACATCTGCTCTGTAAATAAGCTTAGGAACCTGTAAAGTGTACATTCTTTGTGTGTTCATGAACCTATTTTGACGGCTTGAATGTAGTTTTTGTCCACGTCCTTTCCCCCTTCTTTTCACAGTACTCACATGAATGCATTCTGGTGCCAACTGTTCCAAAATATGAATGAGGCACATTTTCATGCAAATTCAAGGCTTTCATGACAACTGAATGGATGAGATTAGAGTTGTTAGCTTCATACTTGCTCTCATTTTTGTTCAGTTGTTGCATTATTCACATTTCAATCATGATTTCATGCATATTGCGGATTGGTCGGGACCCTGCATGTATTCTTTTGGTTTAAATCTAGTTTTTATTTTCAATTCATATCAATTTTCAAGAAGACTAAATAACAAATGATTCTTTTTCTTTATAATCTTTGTAGAACTGGTGAAAGAACAAAAGAATCTGGAATGAATAGTTATTTTTACTTTGTTGATTCTATCTGCTCCTTGTTTTTTTATTTTTTTCCAAAAAATTCTGTATGCATGACTCTCTATTTCATGAGCTGGTGAAAGTTTGCGTGAATCTAGAATGAACAGTATTTCTCTAGATGCTAAGCAATGTCTAATATTGTTGGAATAATCTCTGGATTCTTATAAATGCTTCATAGAAAATGAACTTCCACCATTCTGAATTTCATTCATTGTAGTTGAAGGGTAGTCATTGGCAACTATCTGAAAAGATTGATTTTTGAGCATCGTTGTCAGAGATCTGAGGGTAATGTAAACACGTTTCATCAATCAAACACAGGGACAAGGTCATTCTCCTGCTATAGGCAATTTTAGCTAGATGGACATCACCAGAAAATAATGATACAATTTTTTACCTACATTGTACTTTTGACTACTTTATGTTTCCCTTTTGGTGTTTTTTTTTAATTTTCTATTCCATTTTTTAATGGAAAAATGAAGTATCAATGACTCTCTTTCTGATTTGGCAGTGAAAGTTTAAGTGAATCTAGAATGAACAAAATTTCTATCCGTTGCTTGGTAATAACTCTTGTTGAAATAATCTGTGAAATCTTTCAAATGCTGCATAGAAAATGAACTTCCACCATTCTGAATTTCATTCATAGTGGTTGAAGGGTAGTCATTGGCAACTATCTGAAAAGATTGATTTTTTGAGCATCGTTGTCAGAGATCTGAGCTAAATGTAAACACGCCTCATCAATCACAAACAGGGACAAGGTCATTCTCCTGCTATTGGCAAAAGCTAGATGGACATCACCAGTAAATAATGATACAATTTTCTATCTACTTATGTACAATGTACTTTTGACTCATTAATGTTGATCTTTTAAATTGTTTTGGTTGATTTTATCTATTTTTTTTAAATAGAGAAATGAAGTATGGATGACTTTCCTTCAGTGAAAGTTTGAGTGAATCTAGTATGAATGATATTTCTATCCATTGATGGGTAATCACCATTGTTGGAATAACCTCGGAAATCTTTCAACTGCTGCATAGAAAATGAACTTCCACCATTCGGAATCTCATTCATTGTGGTTGAAGGGTAGTCATTGGCAACTATCTGAAAAGATTGATTTTTTTTAGCATCGTTGTCAGAGATCTGAGCTTAATGTAAACACGCCGCATCAATCAAAACAGGGACAAGGTCATTCTCCTGCTATTGGCAAAAAGCTAGATGGACATCGCTTTTAACGACACATTTCCTGCCACAAGCACTGCACTTGAATCCATATTGAGACCACCGCAGTGATATACATGTAACACACACTCTTACAGCAGAAGTGTGTACAACATAATTTGAGTCTATTAATTTTTTTAAAACATCAATTAGACAAGATTCTCTAATTTATGTTCATGCAATGAAACACTTTGTTTTTATTTTTCAATTCACACTTTTTCCTTGTTACCAAAGACCTGCAATATTCACCTTACTACAAACATTTCTAGAATTAAAAGAACACGCCCCGTGTTCAAAACAAAATGGTTCTTCATAGAAGTTTGCTTCTTTGTACAATCACAACCTACATGTGTAGAACTAGCCCTTTTACCCCAGAAAAAGCTTGCTTTGATAAAAAGCAGAAAAGCAGAGGAAAAAACAAAGTTGAAAACAATATGTTGAAATCATTCGAATATTCAGGATTTTATTTATTGTCCAGTTTACTTCAGAGGGTTTTATATCTCTTTGTCTGATTTTTTTTTAAACTTTCAATCAATTAAAGATTTTTTTGGGGCAGATCATGTATTAATTCAATAAATCACGTGTTAATGACAACTTGCAATCTAATTGCTTATCTCCCGATGAATTGGTGCATGACAATGAATTAAAATTCCTGGTCTAGCCTGGAATTCAATTCATCACATTTCCATGGTAACAAAAGAAATCCAGTTTTATTGTTTGTAATTGATCCAAAACAATTTTCCAATTCATATACAGCAACAATTTGTCCATACTGTCAGATATATTTCATAATTCAAATAACAAGCAATTCTTGGACTAATCAGTCCGAGGTGAAAGCCAAGTAAATTGAAAATGATTAATGTAAATTATCCAAAGAACAAGCATTGGGATTCAGTCACTATACATGTACATGCATGTGTAGAATTTAGCACTCTGCAAGCCAAATGGATTTGAGTTAATTAGTCAAATTGGGGACTGGATAATAACCGACCTTGGAAGGTTTTATGCAGTTCTGCCTGATGATAATGCCCTTCTCCATGCCGATTAAATTCATCAGTCGAAAAATGGGGTTTGTTTTAAAACGGTGATCTAAAGTCTATTTCTAGCATATAAACTCGCAAATTGTTAAAATATTTGTAGCATTAAATAAACAAAAAAAATTGAGGATGCTCAGGCAAAAATATTTATAGTTCGATGGTTTAACGGATTACCTTTACTATTTGAATGAAAAAGAGGGTAATTTGATCACCATGCCATATTAAAAAAATGAATTTTCAAAATTGGTTTATACGTAAATTACACTTGCTTACATTTTTCTTTTAGATCATTATTTGCTCTGCAAATCAACAACAGTCATGATATTATACAGGTATGATCAGATTTCCATTCATATTGTACATGAAATTTTCCATTTCCTAATTTTCTCAAAAGTTACATATCTTAATAACTTTGGACAATTTATGTTGAGGAAACAGTTCTCTGGTATTCCCTAATGTAACTACATACATATTTTTTTGGGGGATATTAATACCTTGTTCTTTTCTTTGTTTGTTTGTTTTGTTGGGGGTTGTTAGGTTTCTTTTGCAGTGTGAGCAAAGTAAAAGGTGTTAATTACAAAACCCAAATTATGATAGACAGAAGCAGAGTAAAGCCAAGGGGGAAGCCTCCTGCACGATACATGACCCTTGAGTTTTCTTTCATCTTGTTGGCGGTGCCATTTTCAATTGCAATTTAGGAAAGCGCATCAGCGGCGAGACAGAGCAATCTAGAATAATGACTTGCTGTGTGCCAATTTGAAGAGTGATATCGGGTGATACAGACCATAAATCTTCCGTATGTTTTACACAATGTAACACTTGAAGAGGACACAGTAGATATACATGTATATCCATTTCTCTTTTGTTTAATAAGTCAAAGCGCACATTAATTTAGTCATGTTACATACTTCGTACTACAGTAAAATTATTAACTGTTCTATTCTGAAATTCAACAATCATTTTGAATTACACTGATTTTACAGGGCATATTAGTTTGCAAAATAAACTGAATGTTTTCTTCTCATGAAATATTGTAATTATAAACTGAAAGATTATTCTAACTATTCATTCGCATTCTTTAAAAAGAATGTGTACATGTACATTTACATGCAAGCAAACAAAATATTCATCATGCAAAGTGCTCACTGCATTTGTGTATAATTATTACACTGGATTTAGATCATCAAAACACAAGGGGATGAGTGCAGGACAACATGGATAAATTCATCACTGAAGGAAATAATGCAGTGAGTAGGATTTGCACTTCTGGGTGAAAGATAAGAGTCAGAAGACATATTGTTTACCTACATGGATGCATATTTATGATGATGATTTCATATTCCTGTGACTCTGTGGTCAATACAAATATTGCTAGAGTACATGTATGTTTATTTATTATTTAATGGTTCCCAATGTTGTCTCTGATCATTGAATACATGTTTCCCTAATTTTGATGATCATCCACTGCAATAAAATCAAAGTTAACGGAAATGATCAAATCTACAATATCCGGTAATTCCCTTCACCTCGATTTTGAAAGCCTTACTCCTAATAGATGAACATTCTAATTAGTTTTATCTATTGCTTCTGACTCGAATTATACACCCACATCCCCTCCCACAGTATCCGACTTATGCCTCATTATGACAAGATAGTTGCTTTAGCCTGCTTCATAATGTGACATTGTAATGAGTGGAAGCCGTATGTTTTGAGCCAAGCTGGAGCAGTCCTTTCGTCATCTAATGAAACCATAGAAAGTCTTAAACTCCATCAATCAGGCTAATTCCAAGTTTCAATGTAAAGCCAGAATATCAATCCAAAGCCTCATCAGGGAAATTCATTTTTTTTATATACAGAAATATAGCTATACATTGTATTCTCAAAATGTTAGGAACAAATTGTGTTCAGCAAGATCATTTTTGGAAGCAATCCTGTATGTCATTACACACTAAAATAATTACTTTAAGACAAAGGATAGGAACCTAGAGATAGCAAAGAGCTACTTGATTCAACTAAAATGTCACAATTTGTAAGTTAACTGATTTCCAGAAGACAGGAAACTAAAATACAAGATTATGAAAAGGCTTCATGCATACTTTTTTCTTGAGGGGAAGGGGGGGGGGGGTCAAGAATGGAAAAAATCTTTAAATGAAAAGAATTAAGGGTATTCTGATAGCAAAGGGGGATAAGGAGAGAAATCATTCAGAACAGCAAGAGAAACATTGTCATTTTTATTCCTCAAAATAATATTTAGACAAAGAATGACAGATGATAAGATTTTCATTATCAAACAGAAATTGTGCATCTTATTGCAAATACTATATTTTTTCATACGCTGCAAACATCTTCAATATTACGGGGCCTCATCATTAGTCATCCAAATCAAAATTTTAATTACACACCGTAACAAAAGATTCTGTGTGTTTTCATTTATATGGTAATCATCGCTGTTGCTCAAAGAACATTTGTGGAAAACAAAATATTCTGGGTAAAAACGATGCAGCAATCAATTTTGTGAATCATCCAATACAACCAATAGCAGTATATTGGAAGATATTGTTTGATCTTGTTAGAACAAAGAAGTTATTCTAGACAATTTGAAATGTTCTCAATGTGTTCGCTGGACAGTTTTGAAGCTTAATATTTCAAGCTGTCCTGAAAAATACATGTAATTTTGTTCTATTATCAGATTAAACACATGAATTATCTATAGTGTATTTGCAATAGAAGTTCTTTGAAAGTGGAATTAAATTATAGAGAGCATGATTAAAATTAATTACATCTATAACATTTGATACAACTAAATTGCTTTTTAATGTCATGAGGTATCAAAACATGTGAACTTTAATCTGGCTTATACTGACATTTACACAATGTATCTAAAATATATTGAATATATCACTAAGTACCCTTAGGACATAAACACAATATGAAATTATGTTTTCAAAAATGATAATGCTGTCGGTCATGTTGGTAAGCATAATCTTACTGCAACATTGTTCGGTTTGTACATATTTCGATCAATTGATGCTCTGTACGTCATCCCCATGGGCTCCCTTACGAACAATTGATCTTTAT
>BQKZ01000684.1:72722-84926 GCA_036244855.1 Temnopleurus reevesii
GAACATGTAGACTGTACGTAAATAGGGAAAATAAGTTCTATATAGAACTTATTTTCCCTATTTACGTACAGTCTACATGTTCACCAACTAGCCTACTAGAACTTATTTTCCCTATTTATGTACAGTCTACATGTTCACCAACTAGCCTACTCGAGTCTCCTGAAAATAAATTGTATAATATAGAACTTATTTTCCCTATTTACGTACAGTCTACATGTTCACCAACTAGCCTACTCGAGTCTCCTGAAAATAAATTGTACACATTGTGTACAATTCTTTTCTTTGCCGTTTTGCAACTATATAGTTGCAAAACGGCAAAGAAAAGAAGCAAGTATTGAAATGTAGCCTACATGTACAGGGGGAGGAGTGATCCATCAAAGTGTACATTTTGGACTTGCATCTAATGAGGCCTTACATGATTTTGAAAGCTTGTTTGTGTGCTGTGTCAGATTCTAAATCATTGGGCACAAGTGTGTAAATAAATGTAATTAAAAAATAATCTCCTTGCTTATAAAATGACTTTAGACTACTGTACGTGTAAGCCTACAATCCATGTAAAATCATGAATTTCTAAGAGAAACAAGAGCATGGTTGAAACACCTGTGGCTTTCTGCATTTTCACCACAAACTCTCTTTCACCTCAGAATTTCACACTTCTCGTCTTTGTGTTTCTCTCCATTCATGTCCACCTTTTGTCCAAAACAGACCCCCCCCCCTCCTGTTCCTTTCGTATACAAGTTCTTTCTTTCTTGCTCTGTCTGTCTTGATGTCTACAGTATCTCCTTGTCCAATTCTTTCATTCTCTTTTATCTTCTTGTCTTACATTTATCTCTGAATTTTATGACAAAAGTGAACTCATAATCTACTTCCAGACAATTCCACATTTATTTTGCTTTATTTGGGCCCTTGTGCTTTCTTGCCCTTTATGACAAAAGTGATTTCATAATCTACATGTACTTCCAGACCGTTCCACATTTCTTTTGCTTTATGGGCCCTTGTGCTTTCTTGCCTTTCTCTCTCACGTTTTCTCTGTTCCTCTCCTTTATGATGTCTGTCCTCTCTCTTTTTCTTTCTTCCTGTGTCGCTTCATATTACATGAACTTTCTTTCCTACACTTTCTCTGAATCTTTCTTTTGTTCGCCCCCATCTTCCCTCCCTCTCTCTTGCTCTCCTACAATGTACATAACCCTCTCTCCTTCTCTAATACACACAAACTCACACACACACACACACACACACACACACACACACACACACACACACACACTCTCTCTCTCTCTCTCTCTCTCTCTCTCTCTCTCATTCGCTCTTTCCCATACATGTACCGTCTTGTCCATTCTCTCCCTTACTTCTTTCTCCAAACTATTCTTTTCCCCTCCCAGACTGCACAAACAATAAGGTGTGCCCAGTAAAGCCAGGTGCAAGAACAAATGAATGAAGGAATTGTGTTTGATTGTTGTTGGGGTTGGTCGCTGGCTGGTGAAGGGTGCATTGCATGTTGGAGAATTTTTGTCTGGTTTACGTACCAAACCGCACCAAATCACCCATCCTAACCAATTTTAAACATCAGAATAAAACAAGCTTAATAGTCTAGCCTACCTAGATATAACGTACATCATATGCTCTAAAGGGGCCAGCACATTTTTTTTTTTTCAAATCTAGGTGCAAATTGTCTATTGACCAATATGTTTATTTGGGTTCATTGGTCTGGTATATTCTACATATCTTTAGTGGTTTGACTGCATTGAGGTTTCTGGAAAATTGCATTGCATTTTAGTACACATTTACATGTATGTAGGTTACACGAGTATTACATTGTAAAAATTATGTACGTGTACATACGTGTACTGTATGTAGCACAATCCATTCATTCAACAACAAAATGTCACTTGATGTTTAAACCGATAGACCAGTTTTGGGAGGATGGCACTTCAGATATTTAACTAGTTTGCGAGCTGCAGTAAAAGTATTACCATAATTCAGTTTTTCAATGGCAAATTAGGGCATGTTCCTAGTTTGTTTGATTAAAATCGATCAAGAAATGACTTAATTATCGCAAAATAAATAATGATGCTGCGGTCTCCCTCCCTAGCACAAAATGCTTCACGTACAAAATGAATGCGAACTCACACACCGCAGACAATACCACCGATCGCCCCGCCCATTCCAAGCCGACGCTCCCCTGTGCGAAAGCACTGAGCACACCGTAGGAATAATGACTGACTGACGTGTTCGACGTAAAATACACCGGAATACGAGCAAATACCTGCTTCTAATTTCGTACACATATATATTTAGGCATGTAAAGCAACTTGTGAATACATCAGCTCGTTGCACATCGCTTTCTGCATCCCGACCATTACGAATACCTTTAAAGGTTTGGGGATTTATTTCAACTGGAAACCACAGTGCTTCATAACCCACACAGGTTTAGTGCCATCTTAAAAATACAAACTAGTCATACTAACTCTATAAATACACATTACAATGAACAATTTACACAAGAACATTAAACTTAGTACATGTTTTGTAGGCCTACTGTACAAACTCTTACAATCAGGCTAAGGAAATGAACAGTTTTTTTATCTAGTTGCAATGCTCAAACATACAAGAAACNAAGACCGGAGAAGTGATATATTATACCAGATGGCGATGGATTTTAACACACAAGACTGCATTGTATCGAGACCAGCCATATACTGTGCCACAGACAATAGGCACCCCTGCTGATTGCGATTCCACGCGTCTTTTCAACATCGATGGTTGGAAGAATATATGTAAAGCAAATGTAAATGCATGCATTTTGCTTTCATTATACTTAAAAATATGTCTGCATGCTAAAATACAGTATTAAATCATATCATTGTAAGGGGTTGAAAGTAACTCTAAATTGCTTATCACATACTATACCAGAATACATGTTAAGAGTCATAAAGTTTAATCTATAGGCCTACACTGCAGATTTGTTTAAAATTGTATTAATTTTATTAGCACGAGTGTGGATTCATTTGATTGCCATATAATTTATTCCTCGCACCTCACACAGGAAAGATAGTGTGGGGCTACATGAATCAAATGTTCACAAACGTCCTTTGAATATAAATGTACATCTTCTATAGATAGATACACAACCTGCATAATTAAGTTAAAATTTTGAGCAATCAGAATAAAACATGGTGTGATTCTGTGCACATTTGTTATTTGTAGGCTTTTTTAATCATTTATAAAGATGTCATAAAAAAAGGCTTCAAATATTTGGAAGCAATGAGATTCTCATAGGGAATCACACATCACTTCAGCTGGGGAAAATCACATCATTCATAAATATCCTTTGTACCATACAAATCCCCAAAGTTCTATTTACAATAGAGTGTACAGGGACGATTGGTATACAGTGTAGCTACAGCTGGAAGTAATATAAATGGGAGGGCCTCAGTGCAGCTTACAGAGAATCTACCGAATGCAACTTAGGATAAATTATTGGGAAATTGACTACACAAACAAGACATGGAATGAATAAAATATAGTATGGTACTTAAAAAAAAAAATGCTGGGGCTACATTCATGCCTAGAGTCACAATGCAGTAAAATAGTGTACATGATGTTATATCGACATCAAGTGGTATTTGCATAGGCCTACATGTACATACATGTATATAATGATTTTAACGTGGTATTATTAGGATTACTGGTATGGTAAGCTGATAGGGCCTATAAGTTTGCCTACACAGCAGACTTAGAATATAATTGCAATAGCATTGAGAAACAATCAGTCATAAAACTTGACCGGCGGGTTTAATTCCTTATTTGAGGTCAAGGCTGAAAGAAAAAAACGACAACAAAATGCGCACACAGCAGCGAGGCAGCATTAAGGCTCCCTTGAACTACATTTAAAATTGTAGGCCAAAAATAATCTGCATGAAAGCAATAGAAAAACAAACAAATTGCAAGAGAAGACCATATTTGTTTGTTTATTGTCATCTTGACCTTAACATATATCTTTCCAAATGACAACAATAGATTTGCTTGCTCAATCAATATAATATTCACCCTAGAATTTGACCTGACCTACAATGTATGCTACATGTAAATCAAAGGCAATTCATCAATAATTGCACTAGGCTAGGGCAACAAACATTTTCATCTGAATCTCATATAGTTAACCTGATTTTCTGCCATATTCACATCTTATCGAATTACTTTCAATTTCTTTTGCATCGCATACATTTATGTAGGGCAAACCTTCATCATAACGAAAGACGTGTATCTAATAACTATTGAATTCAGAGTAAATAACAGCTGAACAAAACAAAAAAAAAGTATGCTCATGAACCTCCTATAGCAAACTGCAGACATCGTCCATGTACATGTACTTCAAAATTCATTTGAAAATATTGGGTTTTATTATCTGAGAGCTTTAACATAAATAGTATCCATTGATCTTTATTTCAAGTTTATTAACACAGAAGTCTTTTTAAGTTTATGTTATACTGATGATAAGCATCTACTGTGTATTAATATATAGATTATAATCATGTAAGATGGAATCATTTTCAACCATGCCCAAATTTTTGGAAATGCTTATTTCAGCAAGTTCCCAATTATTTACTTTCCAGTTTATGTGAACCTGAGGCCCCGGTCACATAGAGGCACGAAAGCAACACGATTCATTGCGACTCTTTGTCAATTCACATATAACTGCCTCCGAACAAAGAGTCGTGTTGAATTGTGTTGCTTCCAGGGCCCTATGTGACCGGGGCTTTATCAAATTTCTCCTACATTTACATGTACAACCTCAAAAAAGCAAGTTACTTTAACATTGTATGAGAGATCACTGACATGGCATAAAATGTTGGAGAGATCTGATAACTAACATCCAGACAGGGAGATGCTACAATACGTATAGATGAATTGATAATGTGTCTCGCTGTATCAGTCCAGATCAGAATCACCTCCAAATAGGAGCATGTATCCGCACAAATCTCTTTACATATATATCCAGACAAATCAATTTATCTTTGTGCATCTCCCTGTTTGGAGTAGATAGATTGATAATGCTGAAATCTATCGGTCAAAATCAGAATTGTAACGAAAGTGTTGAGCTCAGCAAAGTAAGGTCTCCCTCAACTGTATCTGATCCTGTTTAGAAAATATAAAATCTTTAAATTATTGCCATATCCTGAAGGAATGAGGGTTGATAAAAAGTTTGCTTTGCTAGGATTTTTCAATATATTTATTCTTGTTACTGTAGCAATTAGAAGAAAAAATCATCATAATCCATCTTTACAATTCATTAACCTGTAAATATACAAGTTATTTTATGGACATAGAGAGATCTGATAACCAACTTCCAGACAGGGAGATGCTACGATACGTATAGACAATGTGTCTCATTACATTGGGTGACTTCAAGTACGGTGTTGTTGGTGTTGCAGCAAAACCAACACCAGCCTCAACACTAAACTTGAAGTCTGTCGGTGTTGGGGTTGACCTTGCAAGATTCTGACGTATTTCCGGTCGTTTCTGTATCACTTCTGTAAACTGACAACGGTGTTTGACCTCAGTTTACAGACCCGTTTTGCTCTCTCAACACCAACACCAACACCGAACACCGTACTTGAAGTCACCCAATGTATATCAACCCTGATCAGAATCACCTCCGAACACGGGGATGTATCCAGACAAATCATTTTATCTTTGTGCATCTCCCTGTTTGGAGTAGATACATTGATAATGCTTAGTCTATCGGTCAAAATCAGAATTGCAATGAAAGTGTTGTGCTCAGCAAAATAAGGTTTAGCTCCTTCATATTTACATGTGATCTGATCCTATTGGAAATAAATAGATCCTAAAGGAATGAGAATTTATTAGAAAAATATATTTTTTCTTAATTGCTTTGCAAAATACTGCACATGTATCTAGAAAAAAATTATAGCTACATGTAGTTCATCTGTAACACTGTGCTTCAAAATGAATTTGTACATAACACCCTTTGGAAACAGTCTCTGAAGACTGGTTCAGTCATCCCTATGAATAAATAAATAAAAAAAAAATTCTTAATACACTTTCCAAATTGGAAAGTAAATTTTTAGCAGATAAATTGATGAATACATGAATACATAAATCTATAAAATAACAAATTAATAACTAAACATGGACAGTTGTATTGAAATGCTTTTTCTCTACCACTTTGACAAAATTAAAGTGTCCCTCAGACTAGGAATATGAATAGGATTCTAAACTTCTTACTATGCTCATGTGTACATACATGTAGGATGTTGTTGATTTATATCTTTATTTTAATAGTTTAACTGTGCACACTCATTTCTAAATAATCTTTTTTTGTTATCTTGCGAAATTCAACTTGTCTTACAGTGTAATTAAACATTTTATTGTAAATGTTAATTAAAAAAAATGACACAGGAAATTTTGAAAAATATTTTGCTCAGATTTAGTTTCCCTTTGTTTTTACAAACTAGACAAAATAACACAAATTTTCATGAATAGAATTATGTATTTATTGATGTTTTTTCTTTACTTTATAAATGGTGACATGACCATCTTGACAACTCAAATCAATGAAGAATATGAACAGGGTCTATTAAAGTCGATGATATTCTAAACTTGTCACTCTGCTTCCATATGGGATTGCTGTTAAAGGCAGCGCAACGGTTCAAATAAAGTTCAGCTGCCACCCAGCCTGTACTGAAAATTCGTCTCCGGCCTCCCAATGCTAATGATTGCCAAGTATCGTCTCATCCACTGGCCAGCCGAGGGCAATACTAACAACTCTTGCTCACACTTGTCTTTTTCGTCTCGCATGTTGTTTATTCCGATTTCATAAATCTGAAATGCTGCGGAAAACTCTTATTTCTAATCTGAACAGTACTGCAGAAAATTCTTGTGATGGGGTCTTCCAGACCATAAAATGACCTTGTTGTATGGAGATGAACATGAGGATCACGGAAGATCACAAAAGAATATGATACATTGTACACATAAAGCATGGACCAGCAGATTTTCTTTGAGGAAACTTGTTTTTTATCACAATTCTTCACATCAAAGAAGTTTCCACTCTAAACCACAATTTCTACTAAAAATGAATCATACAAAGTATCTAAGCTGATCTTCAAAAGAAGTTAGAAGAAAAGAAGTTATTGAAAATAAGGCAGTCGGCCTATAGCTTTCTCAAAATCATAACTTTGTTAATCATAACTTCTCAAAATGCATAATTTTCATGCATTCAAATCATCCAATCCAATTTATATTTGCAATTTCCTTATCTCAACCATTTGCACTATAAACAGTTTCATTCTACAAGTCCTTTTCACTTTGATCTTGAGTTCAAGGCAAGATTTGTTTAACATCCTTGCCAAGATCGATATTAAAGACCAAGTAATTTTTCATCTGTCTCAAACACAATAGGTGTCACCATTAGCAATAAAGTGAACACCCTACTCTGAAAGAAAGTGCATGAATCCTTTATATTTATGTAACTGTAATAAAGTCGAACAGTGGGCTAAAGCAACTACATTCGTTCAAGAAAACATATTAAATCAAGAAATGTTTCTATAACTACCTATCATTGAAAATGTTCTCTTTGATTTGCATAAAAAGCTTTTTAATTCCCCTTTCAAGCCGACTTCTCTTACTCTTAGTCTATTGCATCTTGATAAATGTTTCTTAATCCATTATTTACTTCAGCGATCTCATCACCTTTTGTCAGTTCCACACGCCTCAAGCCTTCTCATCGATCCATGGCGGCAACGAAATCCCATTTCACACTAACATCCATATACTAATCCTAACAAAACCAATCTACAGGTGTTGATCACTTGTGGTGAATTTGCTACACTAGCACTTGAACAATAACAAAGAGGCCGACACAGAAATTCATATACAGTCAAACCTCGTTTTAATGAGGTCCTTGGGCTAAGAGAAATTATCTCTTTATATCAAAGCCTTATATCAGGGCCAAAATACAATAGAATACAAAGAGATGGAACCAGGAAAACTACCTTGTTATAACGAGATCTCGTCATATCAGTGCTCTTTATAACAAGGTTGGACTGTACATGTAATTAGGTTGAAGTTCCTAGATAACAATAAGTTGTCATTGGCAACCAATGAAAACACAACAGTGAAATTAAAATGTGACTCTCCAAATTGCTGAACCAAATAATTTCTCATGAGAGAAAGGTGATAAAAATATACATATCATATTATTACTAGCTTGAATAAGCTTCCTCTCATGAGAAAAAAAATTGGCTCAGCTGTGAGTACAGTGTATACGTACATGTACATGTAGCAAGCTGTTATTTTCACATCTTAACTGTAGACATTTGATGCTAATGAAAGCTTCATCCCCAGTTGAATAGTCCATTTACGTATCCACACTTCATGTATTATGGAAGGTCTATCAGACTCTAAATGTCAAGGTTTCTTTCCTTTTTCCCCTATCTAAATGTGGGTAATATATTTCACTCAAAGATCAGTCACTGCCATGTTTAATTCTATATGAGACAAATACACCTGGCTGTAGAGAAAAATTCACTTGTGTGTCTTCGTCATGAATGAATTATAAACTTCTGCTGGAGACCACCGGTCTCATAACGTAAACAATGCTGAGATACGATGTTGTCTTTAACCACATATTTCATTAAAAATAAAGGGTTTTCATTAATAAGTGCCCGTTAACAATAACTTCAGTAAACGTTCTCTGCATCATACACTGAGTGAAAAAAAATTAAGCCTCTCTTTTGTATTTGTCAATGTGCAGTACAATTTAAATATTTCAGCAAGGGTTTTGGTTTACAGTGAACTTTGCAGCACAATTTAAAAACGAATCAAAATCAGTACACATTGCAGATACTGGGTTCCAGTTACACTTCAGTATTGTTTAAGTTCAAAAGGGAAGGATCATTTTACGTGATATTATCTAAATATAGCGAAGTACATTGTGGTTCCCTACATGTATAATGACTGGCCAAACAGACATTGTACAAACAGGAAGACTTGAAATCAATTGACATGGTTGGATCATATCCAGGTCTTTAGATCTTCAGATTTCATTACTTGGGATCAAACAAGTTATGTTTACACTTGTTGTAAATGTCCCTGGATATATATATATATATATATATATATATACAGTAATACAAACAAAAAAGTATGCCTTCAGTTTACAAAGAAAATAGCATATGTATTGGTCCCTCCACAGGCTTCAGACAAAACGAAATTCAGTTTATTTCTATTTTTGAAAAGCCCAGTTTTCCTACAATAAACTGAGAAAAAAAAACTACAGTGTGTATTGGGAGTTTGGTATGGAAGTGGCTAGATGTCACAGATTTACTTTGATTTTCAAACATCAACTTGATCGTCATGACATGTACGCAGACACCCATGGACTGTGTTTCATTGAAAAAATGCTTTATCATGGATTCAAACTCTGCATGAATATGATCGATCAAAAAAGTTGGTTTGGTCCCACCTACAGTACGTGTACATGTTTAGTATTTGCTTTAGTATAAAAATTGGAAGCATCATTCTGTCTGGGCACAGGGTTTTACATGCTTTGCACCAGTACTATGTAGGCCTACAGTGTAAACGTACAGGATCCTCAAGTACATGGAGATGTTTAGCAACATGGAGATATCAAATGCCCAATCTTGGCATCTAATCACAACTTGGCTATCTTCCCTTGCCAAGAGATTTGAGCATTCCACTCATTCTTAAGCATTAAATCCATCACTTTGTCTCTCTGCTTTATATGAATTATGGAAAACGTTCTGCAGACCAGATCAATCGATTAGACAGGACAACTCTCCATCCATACACACATTCCTCCTCACGCTCTCCTTTCGATCTCATTCTTGACGAGCCTGTGTCGTGTTCGGTGTGTGGGGATCGCTCCTGTTTTAGCATACAGGTCATTCGCAGTTCAGAAATTAAGAGGCTGTTGCCGAAGATAAACCTACTTTCGATTGCTTTATCGGAGAGCACCAGCAAAGGGATTGATTAAAACGATGGAAGTCGTTTTGACGCTCAGGAATAGCAGCTCTGTTAATAAACTGTACAGTATCCCAGTGCTTTGAATGCTTGTCTAATGAAACATAAAGCTCCCAGTGAAAGCTAATTTTATCGATGCAATTTGTATTCACAACCTATTGATTAAATAAGTACATTATGACTTAAAAGATGTAGCATGAAAGTTTGGTGGAATTATGTCTAGCCGGGCTTTAATTGATGTGGGCTAGTGTATGTTGCATAAAATGAACTAAATCATGTAAATATCTCAAATTACATTTACATTCTTTTTCACAGGATTATGCTTAGGCCAAGAAAATAATATTTATAATTAATTTGATTATTCAAAACCTATTCTCCACAAATGTCTGCATTTTTTTCCATGTTTCTGATCAACACTACTTTCTTCAAAAATAGGATTGTAAACTGACGTGGAAGGCTTTACACAATCTCTGAAGTGTGATCTGCCACAGTAATACATGTAAGGACTGTCAATCTCAAGCATCAATTAAATGTTTTACCCCCCCCCCCAAAAAAAAAAGACAAAATATTCACATCTTCTGAGTTGAATAGGAAGTGTTGCACTATGGTTCAGTGCACAAATCTTTTGCCCAAACCTTTAAGCAGTAATGTACATGAACGGGTCAGTACAGCCTCGAAAAGGTTATCAACATACAGTTTAATAGCTACGTGCATGTATTAGAAGCATGTCGGTAACATTTCAAAACTAATCATCAATCATTCACTTCAAATAAACTGATATCATACAGCATACATAAAAGCACTACATCATCAAAGCTGTTCAATTATTCATCACAATACTGCTATGTCCCAATACTGCATAATTTGGCTAAATTACATTTTTACCAACATGTAATTTGAGTGGAATATCATGATAACTTGATTCAAATATTGGGATAATTTGTTCTAAAATGAAGTGGATATTTTTATGTCCTACTAACAATGTACAAGTATGTAGACCTAACAGCTAGCTGCAATTACTACAAGACTGTCCACACACTGCAACAATGGCGTTCCGTACAAACTACAAATAAAAGTAAGAATTCAAACAAAATCAAAAGGTGTTTCTGTCAGGAATAATTCACATCACAATTATAATGTACATGTAGTCATAATGAAATAATACTTTAGTAAAGAAAAAAAAACAGAGGACTCAGATTGCAAACACCTGACAATTTTGTTAAAAGCTTTTGCAAATCAAGAATTTTAACCCATTGATTACTGAATTATATAATTCCCACAGATTTTATGCATGGAATTCAGATGTCAATGAGTTAAAAATATGTACATTGTAGGCCTACAGTGTATAAAGACTGTAAAAAACCTAAATGATGAAAATCATGTCACTAAACTTCTACTCTCTGTACAATGTACATGTACGTGTATATTTTGGAATACATGTAAGTTTTGTTTAGTAAACAATCATGTGTTAAAAGTGGCAACTGGTACAATACATTACTTCCAAAGCATGTAATGTTTTCCCAAACAAACTACACATGGAGGCAATCAGTCATGAAAGCCTGTTTGGGCCAACTATGTGTACTTTACTCCATGGCTAAATATACCGAACATGCACAGTGTATACTGGACATTACAAATTTGATATCCATGTTGACACATGCTCACACCATGTTTTTGTTGCAAAATATTGACTCTTCGGCTTTACAGTCAAAACAGCAATAACATGCACAACATTGTCAAACATGCATGTGCATGCATACACATAACAATGCGGTACTTTTAAACCTGTTTGGTACAGTGTGTTGTGAGCTCGGGTCAATCAATAACCACAATAAATAGGTGTGCCCTTTTGAACCCCAGGATGTGGGGGATTCAGGTTGGGGATAAATCAATAGCTTATTGTGACCTTAAACTGACCCTTTTGTGTGGGGTTTCTCTATACAAGGGAATGGTACAAGTAAAGTGGATTGGCAATGACCTTTATGAAATGAAATATACGAGAATATAGCCAATAGCATGTGCATGTACTATTTGAACAACACAATGTGTACAATTTATTTTCAGGAGACTTGAGTAGGCTAGTTGGTGAACATGTAGACTGTACGTAAATAGGGAAAATAAGAACATGTAGACTGTACGTAAATAGGGAAAATAAGTTCTATATAGAACTTATTTTCCCTATTTACGTACAGTCTA
>BQKZ01000684.1:93183-107178 GCA_036244855.1 Temnopleurus reevesii
GGGCGTGTCCGGGGCAAAATGAAAATGAGAATCCATGGGATTGAAAATTCTTTCATAAATAATTTCACGCATTTACTGTTTAATGGCAAATTTACCACCAGATTTTTTTTTCTCTGTTCGGGACACAATGATTTTTTTTTTAAATCTGTTCATCCATCCAGCCAACCTTCAATTTTCTGTTACCGATCATCACAAGATGGCGCTGTTCACCAAAGTTCCGGCTGCTTCTGTTTTCCCAGTAATTGTGCTTATTTTCATAAATCCACAGCGATGTTTTTCACTTATTGCAGATGATAACTTCAAGGAAGACCTACTCATAACGCCCCTTGAAAATGGTTTTGTGAATTCGTATTTCAAATTCACTACAGAATGGAACACCGGTCTCCCTCTTGGTAAGCACAACAGTGTACAGTCCCATTCATATATTTCTATGTCGTTGTGTAGATCCACTATTGCTATTGGCTATGCCTATTATATGGCCCTATTATAATATTATGGCTGGGGGTCTGACAACTCGACATAACATTTGCCACACTATTTCTATGAGATGAAAAATCTATGGGAAGAGGCAGGTATCTGGTACTAATGCACTTTCGTATACAGCCGTTAGTATGGAGATGCCTCGTTCTTACGTCCCTTCGTGTACGTGTACACCGGCGGCAGTACCGCTGGATACGAAAGTGCAGGGCTCCAGGTATTCCTCTTACTTAGGCGCTAGTGCACTTTCATATCCAGCTTGCACTGCCATGGTGTACACATGAAGGGATATTTTAAGAACAAAGCATCTCCATAGGCATAGTCATAGACATAGTACTCTTGCTGCACATGCTGGTGCGCGGCTGGATACGAAAATACATTAGCATAGGACCTCCCCGGGCTAGGCTCCCTGGGCTGAGCTCCCCGGGCTGAGATCCTCGGGCTGAGCTCCCCGGGCTGATCTGTATTGGCTTCATCAGCCATGTGTGGTCTCTCCGTCTCTCGCATCAATTTTCTTGCGCAAGAAATGTCTAAACACTAGCCACCGAGACCGAGTCTCGGCCTCTAACATAAAGAAGAATTGTATAGAAGAGATAGCATACAGGCACTTTTTTAGATTTCCAGTTAAAATCTTTTCTAAAAGCTTTTGGAAAAATGTATATATCGACAACTTGTGGGATCCCCTAGAGATTCAAATTAGACAAGCTATTCCAAGATATGTGTGAAAAAAGAAACTCCACGATTTCCGGGCCATAAACATTCTTCTTTGTGTAGATCTACCAGTAAGAAACATTAATTTTGTGTTCGGTTTAAATAGCAATGTGCGCCTATTAAACAGATAACTCGCTTAGAATCCAGTTATCGGGTAATGGTCCTGCTAGCGCTTTGGTTGATTACAATCATAACTGGTAAGGCTGCTGTAAGAACGCAATTTTATTATTTTTTTTTTGTTGAGTGCCATGAGTATATTGTCAGTAACTTGCCAGATTCCTTTGCTTTATAAGTCTTGTTGTTATTGTTATTATTATTGTTTGAATTCTCCTCATTTTCTGTAGAGAGGCTTCACTACAACCTCTTCCCCAAGTCCTTGGGACAAGTCATCCGCAAGCATCGGGTCCAGGAACTCCACCTGTCCCTCACCCAGGGGCTCTGGAGGCATGACAAGTGGGGCTATCCACCAACGGGGGCTCCGCCTGGCACACAGCTCTGGGTCTGGTTCACGGAGGACACTGCTGAGTAAGTTGATATGTCAGGCAAATCTAAGATAAACAAAATCACTTAATAAAGGAAAAATTACTGCTGTCTTCACTTGTAACCGTGTAATCAATACTCAGCTCTACAACCTTTCAATCTCTAGAATGTAACACCCAGATGAATTTACACTTCATGAAATCATTTTAATTAGATTTTTACAAAATCATAAAAGTAATTTCAATTTGTGGAGAAACTCTTGAAATATGTAATATGTTAAAGTTCTCTTGTTTATGGGGATGTTGCTAAAAAGTTGCAGTTCATCAGCACACATCATTATTGTTTCATGCACCTTACTAGCAACATCCACTATATTATGAAAACAACTGGGATTTCAATCTGTTACTTTTTAGTTTTACTCTCACTGGATGACATTGTAGAAAAAAATTAAATCTGAAGAAAGTGGCTTAATCATGTTTTGAAAAACTTTGCAATCTTGCAGACTGTAGTGAACAATTGATCATTACATGCAACCAGACTCTGTCAAGATTCAGATCAACATCTCATATTAAGCAATGAAAGAAAACTATAATATTGTACTGAAAAAAACCAACAGATTTCCTCAAATTACTTCAACATCAAATTATCTTTTATTTCTACAGTGTGGATCAGGCATGGGGAGACCTGGTGAATGCACTTTCAGGCCTTTTCTGTGCATCCTTAAACTTCATTGATGACACCAATACACTCAAGCCACAGCTCTCTTTCAGACCACAAGGAATAGCTTCAGGTATGTTTATAATTTATCTATTTATTTCCGGTATGACATAATATTTGACATGGAATGAAGATACAGATTACAGTGTTAAGACAAAATAAACCATAGGGTTGAGCTATCGCCACACCTTTAAATGTTAGAAATCATAGGTTTGTGTTTGATAAAGATATTTGTAGAGGTACACATGACTCTATGAATGACCTTTGACCCATTCTCAAGTGTGATTAAGTGACATGCGTTATTAGTGCAGGCAGGAAAGGGTCACCAGTCGTCCCTTAAGTCATTCGAATAGCTTTATGAAACACAACCAAATATCTTTGAGCATTTTTCGAGGAGGTTCATCAGTTGGGTAGGTAATCATGAAGAAATAGATTATCTATTCCCTAACGAGGGTATGCACACGGTATTGCTTGTCCCTCCTTCACCGTTTATGTGTATTAGTGAATAGAGAATATACTGATTTATGATGATAATAGTCTCTTGTATTGCGCCAGTACTACCTCATCTGGGCGCAAATCATGTCTCATCAATTTCAATGTCCTAATTTATTATTTCATATTGGCAATTGACTACAGTCAAACCTGCTCTAGCGACCACCTGTATAGAAAGACCACCTGTCCATAAAGGCCACCTTTCTTGACTCCCTAGAACACAAATTGCATGGAAATGAACCTGTCTATAGAGACAACCTTCTTTTAAAGACCATTTTTTCTGTCTCCCTTGAGGGGTCTTTATAGACAGGTTTGACTGTATATGGTAACGCGGGTATAGCTCTAATCTACCGGATTATAGATAATGTGCTTTATAACATAACTTCAGGGTTTAATTCGCAGATGAATAACTTTTTTGCTATTATACTTTCCACTTGCAAAAACATTCGGTTCAGGCTTTTTGCATTGTAATTTCTAATGTATTATTCCAGACATTTGGAATGTAGATAATTATTCTTTGAACAGCTATGTCTAAATTGTGTGTGTTTTATCATTTATTCTGTGATTCACATAGAATCCTATGCTAGAAATACCAGTCTTCTCCGCTATGCCAGTCTTCCACGAGAGGTCGTGTGCACTGAGAATCTGACTCCATGGAAGAAACTTCTCCCATGTGATTCCAAGGTAGGTGGAAAATCTCTCAAATATAGAAGGATCAGAAATTTTCTTTTGAATTTAAAAAGACTTTAAAAAGACCATGTTATGTAGAATCAGTATTCAATGATATGTAATGGAAGAAATTTAAGCAATAGAAAGCTAATTATCTCTCATTGCCTATTGATATTGGGCAAGCATATCCCTAAATCTTAAAATGAGAATGGTCTAGGAGTTCCCCGAGGGTTTATTTTATTACCATCATTTATTATTTGTAAGTTTATAATTTGTAAGTTTATTATTTCTAACCATCTCAGGTTAGCATTGCAACACCTTCCAAAGAAGACAAGCTGTAGAATAGTCTCTAACGCTCACTGTTCATCAATCCTAAGCGAATCTGTTTAGCTGGAACCATAAGAAATTCCCAAAGGGACTATTCTTTATCCACTTTTATTTATAATATTTTCTCCATCATTCCACATTATGCCCTGGCCCTGATATATATGATGTATACTTGGGCTATTGCTATTAATTTTACGATTGTTATTATTCTCATCTATCAGGCTGGCCGTGTATTTTTCTTCAAAACTTACAAGCTGTACAATGCCACTACTGTTCCTTGCCCTTTTTTTCTTTTTCTTTTTTGAAGCTCAGAGCAGTGAATCTTAGATGAAACACACAATGTATAAATATGGAGTTTCCAAATGATCTACACATGTTTATTGTTATTTATAATACAGATGTTATCATTTTTAACCTTTTTATGCTGGTCTCCCATCTCTCTTCAAAGCAGACAATTTCTGTACAATTCCTACTTTTTTGTGTGTTTTTAATTTTACCCCAGTGTGTCTCAGAGGAAGTACACAGTGTATGATTATATTGTTCCCAAGGGTCCTTATTTGAACCATTGCTATTCATGTTATCATTTTTATTGTTCCACTCTTCAGGCTGGTCTTGCATCACTCTTCAAAGCAGACAAACTCTACAATGCCCACTACCATTC
Organism: Temnopleurus reevesii; assembly: GCA_036244855.1. Taxonomy (NCBI): domain Eukaryota; kingdom Metazoa; phylum Echinodermata; class Echinoidea; order Temnopleuroida; family Temnopleuridae; genus Temnopleurus; species Temnopleurus reevesii. Next base: position 97,718 of record BQKZ01000684.1, read on the forward strand.
ATTATCCGTCGATCTCAGGCCAGTGTGCCCCTCTGGGAACACCCCCTGTTCGCAACCTGCTGTTGAGCTAAGCCAATCCCTCACCTTGGTCAACAGACCACTGTCACAGAATGGACAAAACCCTCTCAAGGATGTCTCGCTGAGGGCGCTGTTTGGAAAGGTTTTGAATGGGCCTTGTCCGATGGCGTCTAGTTCCAGGATTATGGTTGATATCTCCAAGAATCATGTAAGTAGCTTTTTTTACATAATTTTTTTTTTACTCAAACTTCAGATTGAAAACACAAAGAAATTAAATCAAATTTTAAAAAAATTAATTTGGGCAGAAATTATTTGTATTGTGTATTTATAGTACAAATGCTTTTTAACATCATGATTAGCACAATTCTTAGTATTTTAGAGTTGCAGAGTTATGAGCAAAGAAGGATCAGAAAAGTCAGTAGATCGATGCAGAAATTATTTGTATTTGTGCATTTGTAGTACAAATGCTTTTTAAAATCATGGTTAGCATAATTCTTAATATTTTAGAGGTTCAGAGTTATGAGCAAAGAAGGATCAGAAAGGTCTGTAGATCGATGCTGAAAATGGCCAAAGACAGGAGTGGAAAGCTTTTGTTGCTGCCATACATGCCATGAGGCATGATGGGCAGTAAGATAATAATTATTGGTTAGAAAAAAATGACCCTTTTCATCGTCCTACCTTTATTTTGAATAGATATGTAAATAGAATATGCAAATTAACATATGAAATTGTGTTTGCATAAATAAACAAGTTTTTCATGATTGATTAATGATCAAATTTTGTCTGAATTTTTCCTCCTTAAAATCTATTCGACACATCTCCTTTTAAATACAGTCTAACCTCGTTATAACGAGGTCCTTGGGACCAGAGAAATTGCCTCTTTATATTGAAACCTTGTTATATCAGGGCGAAAATACAATAAAATACGTAGAGACGGGACCAGAAAAATTGCTTTGTTATAACAAGAGCTCGGTATATCAGTGCTCGTTATAACGAGGTTTGACTGTATATGCAAATTTCACCTTTGTTAACAAGAGAATGCATCTAGTTGGTATGAAATGTGATTCCATTACCAATATCTCAATACTCTCTTAATTTTTCATCAAAATAAATTCAGAATATAATGATTGATTCATGAATATCTGATTTGTTTTCTTTTTCAAGTCCTCCAATCCCATGACGGTCACTCCATTCCCATCGGAAACCATCATCAAGTCAAGCGGAGGGCAAGATGCTATTTATGGTGTATATGAGCTCAAGGAGAGGTCTTTGGGAAAGATCACACTCAATGTGGCTTTCTCGTGGAAACAAGCTATAGAATATGGTAAGTATTGTCATTGTTCTTTGCAGTTATATTCAGATTTTGTAGACTTTGTTCCATCTGCTCAAATCCTATTTTCTCTTGTACAGGGAATGATTTTCATGGTATTACATAGAATTTTGCTGTGCAAATATGCAGGATTGCTTTACAAAGGAGGGTTTTTAGCAATTTTTTTTCACATAGAACTGTACACTACAGGGATGAAAATGTTTTGAACCTCTAAAACTGCTAATCATATATGAAAAAGAAATTTATTCACTGATGTATGATGAGTGATAAAGTGATCTCCCATGTGATTTACATCGGAATACTGATCATTCTACTCCTTGGGCAGTGTTTGTAGAAAGTTATAATTTATTGCAAATTAAATGCAAATCAGTTGCAAAAATTGGAAGGCATGTTTTCATTCCCACTTGGTTTGCGCTTCTAACAGGGCAAACATGAAATAATATTTTAGATTTGTAAAGTGCTCTAATCTGCTCTGAGGCCCTCTAGGCGCACATATATACATAGTATAAGATACAAGTAACAAATTAGTGATACTGCAAAGGATAGAGATCAAGATCGTTCCTTGGCAATCAATAGCAGCTTTCAATCATTTGCAACTTTCTCACAACACCCCCTTAGAATGCTAGACCCTATACAAAAAAAAACCCATTTTGTTCTTTCAACTTACCAATTTCATTATACCTTACAGGACCAGTCAATGCCCCACCACTTCTTGCTTACCGGTACCTGTCTGGCTACGGACAGGAGAAAGGAGGTATTAGCTGCTTGCTACGTAACAATCTCGCCCAGCCCCTTCAGGTGNTTTTTATCTAGTTGCAATGCTCAAACATACAAGAAATTTTAATAGCTTAAATTTTAGAAGTAGATAAATTTGTGATCTTCAAAATATGTCTTGAATACATAATGGGCAAACATCAGATCTGAATGTTGAACACTAATTTGCCAACAGGAAACCATTCAACAGTTTTGCACAACGCTTGAGATGATAATGCTATATGAACAGAACTATTTTTAAATCCATTACGATGATATGACTGAATATAAATCTAGCGATAGAAATTCCTGCAAATGAGTCAGAAAGAGAAGTAGGAAATACTTTTTAATGCCTAATACCCTGCGGAATTAGCGTCTGCAGGTTCCATGATGTACAAACTGCGCCAGATCAGAGCACATTTAGCGTGAATCCCCCTTTCAATAATCTTAACCCTATTCAGAATACTGCAATCACTATGACAAAGTTCGCACTCATCTGCAGCCATGAAACAATGCTCGGATCATCATTATGTAAAAATGCTCAGATATGAGCACGCAAAATATGATTTTGAAATGAGCTCATCTCCCCCCCCCCCCCCCCCCATCTAAAAATTCTTCATCTAGCAATTTGAGAAGTAATATTCTTTCTTATTAAAACTTAACAAATAAAAGGGTCAGGATTACTTGTTCTCTTTTATGCAAACTCTCCTCCTTCGTTTTTCATTCAAGAGTAACAAGACAGATGTTTTCTCCATCTAGTCATCAGGAGATCATGGGTTCAATTCCTACTCGAGAATTCCTGTGATTTTTTCCCAGTATCTCCGAAAAGCACTGTCGATCAATTTTCATCATTGTTTATCAATGTTGGGACAAGGCAAGAATTACATCTGCCCAACACAAAACTCATTCAATTGATAGAAAAATTTTGTTTGGGAAACTCACCGTCTTCTTGTGTGTGGAGCTCCTTCTTGGACGTTTGTCCATCTTGGTGCAAAGGACGCATACAGTACCAGGAGCAACCCCACCAAGCTCCTTATGAAATAATCCTGCATTTTGAGGAGAAATGTGAGACATGTATGTTTTGAAAAAAGGGCCTTCATGATATGAGCACTTGAGAAATATTCATGGAGGATTGATTTGACAACCGATCACATCTTTTTACATCCATGACATTCTCCTAATCTCCCTTTTTAACCCAGTGTCCAATAGGAAAAAGTGAATCAGGTACCACATGTACATCTGTTCAAGCAAATATTAGAGTAGAACTACTCTGATAATTCCTGGATCTGGTTAAAATAGGAAAAGAATCTTCATATTGACTTCTTAATTTGGGATATTAAACATATAACACTCACTTATATGTTGTAGAATATAATAAAAGTTCACATCTCCCTGAATCAAGACTACCATAGTTTACAATGTGTTTAGTCGCTGCTGTGAAGAAAATACGTTGTATGCTTTAATTAGTAACTTCAAACATGTTCATTTGTCTAATTTTACTGTGATTTATACTGGTGACATGGTGATTATTCAAATGAGTAATTTGCTCAGGTCCAACAAGAGTGAGTTACATGTAGTCGTGTTAGGGCTGTGATCGGCATTTCTGTGCAAAATATTTTTAAAGTTAGCTTCATTTGTGTAGATTTCATGCCAAACAACTCACAGTGAGCAGAAGGGACAAAATAATTGGACATAGTAAAAAAAAAAAATAAAAAAAAAATCCATTCAAAATAACTTCAGGAACACAAAAGAAAGAAGATTTCCTATTTATTAATTCATTAAATTTGCAACACCCGTTTGATATTTCACTGTATAATAAGAGGGAAGGACATTTCTCTCAAGTTTCATGTGCATCTGGCATGTGGTGAATGTTTGAATGAAAGTGGTTTACTTTGTCCAAATCATTTGTCCCTTCTGCTCACAACGACTGCTACCATAGCAAATGCCATAAAACTAAAGAAGGTTATAAATATTCATGAGCGACATTAGCTCCAGCTTTGAATCTCAAGTTTGCGTTGTAGAGACATACATCATGTATGGTGGAATTATGCAGCTCTCCTTCTTCAGATTACAGGGCGGAGCTCTGGATATCATGATAGGTAAATTCCCGAGCAAGCGATTCCTTTGTATTCACATACATTTCCAGCCCATGCTGAAACTCCCATTACTGAGCACCAAATCCTACTCAATCCTTAGCGAAAGAGTTGCATACATATTACCTGGGCTGTACTGCACGAATGAAAGGTTTAATTGCTAGCGTTAAAATCCTAGTGCTCATATTTTGCTAATATCCAGGGTTTGGGGAAAGTCTCTTCGGAATTGATTTTTCCTAATTTCGTATTTGTCTTCTCCTTCTAAAGAAATATCAATTGATATGTTTGTAGTGTTTTGGGTTTTTTTATTCTCTCTTTCATTTTTCAACATGTAGTGCCATCCACTTTCCGTTTATAAATGAGTACGAGATGTACATTCTAAGGTCATGAGTCATTAATGTTGTCTTACTAGTAAATTGCACTACGAAAAAAAAGCATTATATTTACATTCTTACTATTTTAACATTCATGTACTACAGACTATCCAAAATGGAGATCAAGTTTGCGATTAATCGCTATTTGATTTTGCGATCAATTGCAAACTTTTGTACATGATTTGCCATAGACTTGCGATTGATATCAATCGCTATCAGATTAGCAATTAATCGCAAAGCTTTATGTTACGGGGCCCTGTACTGTACATGACGTACAATCACCAACATCTGGTTATCGTGGACGTACGGTCCCAGCATTAAATACTTTAGTTTTGGAAATGTGCTTTGGAGACTAGAGCGTCTATTTCTAGGTCAAGTAGAGTCCAGAAAGTTTTTCCTGGTGAAAATTTTAGGGTTTGTTCATACGTACAGTAAAGCAGTTCTACATATAGGTAACCTTTTTCAACTCATTTATTTAAAGCAGTTTCATAAAACGAAATCAGTGAGAGTGACATGTGCTGTACGTAAATGTATTATGGTGTTAAGGCCCGGGCACACCAAACAAGGAACGGCATAAAGGCACGGTTTATAAGCAGTATCTTGGTTCTCATTGGCCAGCGCACTCCTCCACGCAGAGGATGTTCAAATATTGACCAATCACAGGGGAGACATCGCGTAAAAACTGTGCCTTGTTTGTTGTGCCCGGGCCTTTGGCTTTACATGCATTTTCCAATCTTGACAGGAAGTCACACATTGTAATTACATTCACATGTATACACTACAGTTTGAGCAGACGAGCACTTTTTAAGCTGGAGAACTTTTATGTTGTACAAAAAAAAGGAATTTGTGATATATCTAATAAGTAATAAAAGTTTTAAAGATTTTGTTTGAATTTAAAAAAAAATAGCCAAAATCATTAAAATAGAAAAAAGGAACAAGCTGCATTCATCATTCATGTCAACTCGTATACAAAAAAGGGCAAAATTAATCTCTTCGTCATTCTTTTTTTCTTTCTTTATTCTTCTCCCTCTCCTTATTCCTCTTCCTTCTCCTTAACCTGTTCTTAGTTTCATCTTCCCCTCTTCTTATTTTTCTTCCCCTATTCTTATTCTTCTTTCTTCTCTGTTTCCTGTTGTTTTTGTCTTTCATAATTTCTTCTTGTTAAAGGTAATCTTCTTCTGACTTCTGCTTCTTCACTCCTCTTTGCACTTAGTTTCTCATTCTTTACTTCTTCCATTTCTTCTTAAACTCCTTCCGTATTTTTAAGGCACACCTTCATTCGGAAAATCAAGGCGATCCTGCATCCCCTGATGCATGACACTGTCACTGACACATTCTCGAATGTATAAAACCTGTGAGGAGATACGAGTCGGATGACAGATAGACCTGGAAACTCGACTGCAGATCCATGCATTTTTCCAGTACATCTGGTAATAAGGTAATAAGGTAATAAGGTAATATACCCCATGACACACAAATGCGGTAGGCCTTCCCCAGCCCGACACACACCCCGGCACCCTGCCCGGTCAACGCTGGCGCCTGGGCCTGAGGCCAAAGCAGCCGGGTGTACAATGATGTGTGTGTAGCGCAAGCAAGCTAGTGGAGCGAGAGCAGCTGTGAAGTTGATCGTGGCTCGCACTCCCCGCTCTCGAAACAACACGACTACTCTTCAAAAACTCACCTCAAAATAAGATATATCTTGCTCAAAAAGGTATTCCAAGTTATCATCCACAAAGCCGGGAAGACCGGCCGATTAAAGGCAGCTTTATAGCATCCTAACATGCGGTAGGTTTACTAAAATCCACGGGATAAAGGCTGGCCGCGACAACAAAGAGACTTGGTTGACGGGGCCATTTTGCTCCTGTGCATGGTTTGTGTATTGCGCATGTGTAGACCAATCAAATTAGCCGGTCATTTAATTTGATAAGCACGTGGATATTGTTTTTATTTCCGCAGAGCGGTATTTCCCCGGATAATTCTAAAATAATGTTTGTCGATATCTAATTTATTATTCAAACATTGCACTAAACCGTATTAATGAGTCAAGCAGTTGACGTTTTGAAAATTGGGTTAAAATAAAAACAACTGAATCCTAAATAAATATAGGTCACGCCCCTGGATTCTGAACAGCTATCACGAAGGGGTGAGAAGGGTGAACGACCCCCTCCCAAACCAGGAAAATTAAAACATATCCCTGACACGCTTTATTTCCTTTGGTTTCCGTGCAATTATACCATTCTATTTTTTTTTATTTCATCACTTATGTGATTATTCATTTCATCAACATCAAAGCGCAATGTTCAGAACAGAATAGTAGCCTACTTTCTCTGGTTTCCAAATTTCTTGGGCCAGTTCGAGAGGGAAAGGTAAATTATCAATATAGGCCTATATAGATGTCAAAATACTTGTTAGAGTCTATAAGCTAACTAAAGGATCATGTACCCCAGGCGCTATACCAAAGTCTTCGGTTTTCTTGACAAGCGAAAAAAGCCTGTGACTCTTTTTTTTTTTACAGGGGCTCCACCAATAGTTTTTTTTTTTTTTAAGAATCTCCTTTCCCCCCCCCCCCAAAAAAAAAAAAAAAAGATTATTATGCTTCCCTCGTTGATGAAATGTGAATTGTAGGAATAGGAGGGGCAACATTTAATCCAATGACCTTTAATTTGATTTTTTCGGTACCAAATTTTATGATAAAATAAAAACTAAACAGGCCGCCTAGTCTGTTTAAGATATATAAACGAGTATAACGTGTTACAAAAATTTAATGAAATTCGATTGTTTAAAATTGGTTGTAAAAAAAAATCCCCAGACGAGCTTTCTCTTTATATGAATATTCTATATCAAACCTTTATGTATTTAATAGTGGCATGTCTCACGTATCATTCATGTAAAAAAGAATAATTCTCGTCGAAAATTAAATTGAATTCAATTTCACTCAACATATATTTCAATGGATTCACGATCTCATTTCAACTTTACATAACAAATCGCTTTCAAGTTAAATGTCAAATTTGACGTCAAAAGGGAAGATATATTATATAGTATACAATCATTATTATGAATAACATCATTCAACATAAATCCAATATGATCAGATTATAATCATTGTCAATGATCTCAATTTCTGTGAGATATTTTCTAAAGTAGTTACTGAAAGGAAAAAGTCATTTGAATAGAGGGCTTGCGTCATTTCGCACAACATCGTTTCTTATTCCTGATCAGAAGAGCCTACAAGAGCTGGAAAAAAATTCATTCAGAAAAATGTTTCTATAGATATCGATCGTTGGCCATGTTGTATAGACATTAGTTCAGTCAATAACGGAAAATGGTGTGACGAAATATGCTTTGAAAAGTCTAAACCTCAACCCTTGCACTGAATTCGTCAACCGATGTAAGCGTGAACAGAGATGATTGTGCACTTTCATTTGAGCATGGGGGAACTAATCTTTTACCGTATTTTATACACATTCCCATAATATACAAAGTTAAAAATCAGACTAGATCGACTGGTTCTTGCCCCCTCCCCCCCCCCCCAAAAAAAAAAACAAGAAAAGAAGGGAAATCGGGAATTTTAGAGCCCCTCTCATAGAAATTAAAAAGTCATCACTCGAGTTAATGGCAAGCTAAAAAAAAAAAGTCTTAAAAAATGTTGCACCCACTTAAACAGCAAATTTATACATCATATTCAGTTTTAATTGAGTCCCCCTCTGCCTACCAGGGGAGGGGGTCTATAGGATCCCCAGTGTTACAATTGGAATAAAATAATGTTCCCTTTCAGTCGAAAAAAAATCTGTATAATAAAGAATGGGGTTTGAATTCACTACAATGTATAAGCATAAATATAACGCATTGGCGTTGACCCAGGACTTGACAACCCGACTCTCTCACCCCTCCTCTCCACGACGATCTGTAAAAAAAAAAAAAAAAAAAAAAAAAAAAGGGGGGAGGGTGCTTTTTTAAAGGAAAACTACCACATCCAGAGCTTATTTTTGCCCCAACTATCTTACCCATCTGACAAGAAAAAAGAAATAACAAAACCAATTATATTTTTGTGCCCCTTCCACCAGCACCGGTATACAGGAAATCGAGACCCCGATTTCGTACCCATATGAATAAAGTATAATGTGCATTGTATAGCTGTGTTCGACGAACCAAAAAAAAAAATGTGTGGGTTAGACTTTTGGCAGATATAATTAATGTAGCCTATTTTCAGAGCACTCTCAAAGCCTTACCCCCTCCCCTATACACCTATTCTTTAATGTACACATGGAGAGGGTCACGGAGATGATGTAAACAGGGAACCTTACATTTTGAAACTCACAGATTGTGCCATACTGCTCGTGGGGGAGCTAATTTCCTTTTTTTTTGGGGGGGGGGGATACAGATACTGTCATATCGTCGCGTGGAGAGCGGTCGCTAAAATCCATAACCGCTTTGGACCAGATCTACAATCAGAAGGGATCATTATAATACTTCACCAGGAAAATTTGGGGACAAAATTCTAGTTAGGTGAAAGACAGTGACAAAGGATATTATCCTCAAATATTCCAATTCAATTTTATTCACATCTCTTTAAAAACACATAAAATAACAAATTAAAAGCACAAAAATAATACAAGACAAAATAGAATTATGAAAAAGAGTGAAGTGTGGAGGATATGGGGGATTAACAAACGCCATTGGGCATTTTAGGGAAAAGAAATAAGAGGTTCATAATTTCTGCAATAATAATCTCGATGAATCACAATATATTGCTTGGGCTTTGATTTGGCATGGGCGCACCGTTGGGAAGGGGGGGGGGGGTTCCCGGATCAAATGTAGGGAATAAAATTTTAGGAAAAATAGCTGATGACCCCTTTTCGGCTCTTTGGCGGCCGGGGGGGGGGGGGGGGG
>BQKZ01000684.1:167460-214291 GCA_036244855.1 Temnopleurus reevesii
CATATGATGTGCGCATCATTTTGTGCGCACATCAGATGAGCCCCCCGATTTCGACCCACCAAAAGCGTCCGTCCATCAATTTCAGAAACCCACTAAGTGATCACTGAAATCATAGCAATGATAGGAAAATAGCATAAACGTTCACTCAATTTTCTCTCAAATTTTATTCACTGAATTAAACAATTCCGTGGCTCCGGTTCCCTATTTATTTTTCCAGAGAGAGAGAGAGAGAGTGTGTGTGTATGTGTGTGTTTGTATGTGTGTGTGTGTGTGTGTGTGTATGTGTGTTTGTTTGTGTGTGTGTGTGTGTGTGTGTGTGTGTGTGTGTGTGTGTGCAAGTGGTGCGTGTCGTACGATAGGCTTTCAGATTTTCTGCCAAAACTTACATATTCTGGACAAATTTTCCCGTATAATTCAAGGTCGTCACTGATTTTGTTTTCAGAGGGTTGCCCATCAATAATTTAAAGGCACGGATTTGAAACCTGTAAGCACTCGATTCCGCATAATTCTGAGATTTGTTGGTTCGATTTTTCACCATAGAGCTGCAAAATTATACCCAAAATGATGCTCACCGTTTAAAATCGCATTGCTACCCTTCCTTATGGTGTAATGAGGCGTTGTTGTGTAGAGGTTCTGACTCTCACCCTCCGACCAGAAATAGAAACATGGCGTTAATTTCCTTCAGCAAAAAATGTATCCATATTGTGCTGCACTCAACCCAGGTGAGGTGTATGGGAACAGTATAGGATGAAATTCCTTGTAATGCGGAGCGTCTCAATGGTTGCGTTTTGCCAGCTGAAGCCGGATAATAGTGAGTGTAAAGACCCGTTCACAACTGAAGGAGCGACAAAACGCCGCGACATGTAGCCGCGTTTGGTCGCTCATGTGTGAACGGCCCTTAAAACTTTCTGTGCCATGAGCACCGATAAGGTGGACTTGTGTGCTATACAAGTAGTCACCATTCAGGGAAAGAGGAAATATTACTCTTAATTGTTACGGTATGTTACATATTGTTTCATTTCCACAATGCATCATGCATTGCCGAATTACACTTACAATAAATTTAATTCATATAACGCATGGACATGCTATTTACACTCTTGAAGAAAAACCCGCACTATTTCAAGAGTGTCAGATCTAACAAATAATGTTGCCATTTTCTTGAAGCCCCGGTCACATAGGACCCCGGAAGCAACAAGATCAATTCTTCTGTTATATAAAAAAAAAATTGTGTTTTTAATATAACATCCAACTCCTCCACCACTGGCATTTCGATCCTTTCTTTAAAAAATATATCCATCTATGTCTTTGTATATTTATTGTATTTATTGTATAAAATCTATAAGTTTGCGTTTGTTTGGAATATGCATGGGTTCATAATGATTCCTTGCCTAGAAAATGATTATGTATTTTGTTGTCAAATATTTATTTTATTTAACATATAATTGTTTCATTATTGTAATCAAATCATTCATATATTTTTAATATTTTTGTATCATTTGTTTGACATAACACAATGTATATATTTAAAAAAATGTAATCAGAACAAAATATTGGCTGTATATGTCGATGACGTTCAAATGAATAAATTCCAAATTCCAAATTCCACCCCGACTCTACGTTAATTCACAGTTAACTGCCTCCAGAACAACGAGTCGGGGTGAATCGTGTTGCTTCCGGGGTCAGGGCTTTACGATTGGTGGAAGTTTAACAGTTAGATAATGATGAGAGATTTCCAGATATATTTGATAAATCAAAACGAATTATGTTCTCGCACAAACTTACAATGGTACCAATCTTTATTTCTTGTATGTCTCCCTCTATCCCGTAACTTGAGCGCAGTTCGTCTCGCTGACCGAAAAAACCGAAAAAACGTCATCGGCCGACAAGTCACGTGACCAGTCCCTATCTGTACGAATCCATCTTGTGACTGGCACTGTTATTTCGTACACAAATCCTATGTAACTGTGCTATCGCGATCAATTGTTTTGCAGTGCAATCCGTTACCGAGAATGCTAAACAGAGTTACAGGATTACGTGTTTCATAATTTCCAGCAAAATGCAGACCCTATTTTGACGATTTTTGTAAGTTGGATTGTTCTTGTGTTTGTGTAATAAATGTTTAATCATGAAAATGTGGTAATAAACTTGATTTTCTGTGGGAAATCGTCTCACTTCCGTACACTGTCATTCGAGTCAGGGATTTGTGAATGTGATTTGATTGGACTGAGTGATAAATGTTGGAGGTGTGTCATGTTATTACTGAGAAGTTGAGACTTAATCGAGGTAAATTGAGAAGATTAACATTAACGGAGTAACATTTACCATTCTGGTCTAATAGGCAGCTTATATTTTAAGCTAAAATGGAATTAATTAGGATTTATAGCAAGGCATTTTTTATTATCACGATGTCTGCCTCAGCTCGGCTCCATTCACAATTCACTGACACAGTTGCCTGTTTCAAAAGTTGTCATTACCGGCCACAGAAAGCCATTCACATTGACTTGTTCATAAAGTCTAGGCACGCACATTGAGACAATAAAACGGCAGATACAGATAGCACGAGAAGACGTACCTTGGCTTAAATTAATGAGAATGGAAGAAACTGAGCAGCTAAGGCCAAGGGTAATCCTGGAATGTCAGTTTAATTTTATTTTCCATAACGTTACGGGTACAAAAAAGGAGCTGGATCTATTGCAATCTTCATCATTCAGCCAAATCATTTTAAGGGTATGAAAGGAGGTACCGGTATGATGTCTGCGCACCTAAAGTTTCAGCTTTAGTAAAATCATGAAGTCAATGAATATATGTTAAGGCCTAAGTAAGGGGTTCCTCCTCTGCGCCAGGTCCCTCATCTGCGCCTCATTGACATACGCGATGTTTATGGTCAGCTCATATAAAGGCACGCGTAATAAAAAGGCACGCATTCAAAATGCGCGTTTTATCTATGGCAAATACGCGCTAGAAAAACTCTGTGGCTTGTCTATGCATGGGACTAAGGAAGCATTTGCGAACGTAATTTTTTGGTAATGCAGTCAAGAATTGGGCACAAAATCGTAACTTATCTTTAATACCAATGAATTTGTACTATTTCATATTCATCTCTAGAATTTATATGACATTAGTAAGTAAAAAATATAGCAATAAAAGTTGATAATTATTGTTTATTTGACCGGCAAAGAGCAGTGCGTGCCTTTAAATGTGTTCCAAAAACTACTACAGTTTGAAAGACGTTGTCGGAAACTGTTCCTCGTAGACGATTTTTTACTTTTTTCTGTTCAATATTTATATCTTCATAATATTCAGAATATTCTCCTTCCAGTGATACCAGATTCAGTGATTGAATGAAATATTTTACTGTTCTATATTTGCTCAGATATAAGGTGCGTGCATTTAATGCTTTATAGACTTCCATCATACATGTACCTATTTATCTGCTGAAATGACTGGTAGCTTTCTAGAGAAACAAACACTTGATCCCATGACAAAAATATAATAGAGATTAACATTAGACCTGTACCTAGTTATTGCAAAATATTGATTTTGATATTCTTAGAATTTTTTTTTATAGATCATAACAAAATGTGAGTTAAATACTGGATATTATTGGTGACTTGAGTTCCTGTTTTTTTTTAAACTAAGAATTCTGACATGCACTGAATATCAAAGCAGAGCAGCACTTTTCATATGACAGAATCGCGTGCTGCGTAAAACCACAAATTTTATGTTACCACTCGCAGCCTGCGGGGTCCGGCGCCTTGCGAACACATGAGCCCCCCGACAAAATCCTGACCTGTGGAGAACCCTGTACATTGTATGATGGGAGGTCGGTAAGATCTGCGTGCCCAAAGTTTTAAGCTCTTAAAAAGCAAGAAGTCAATGAATATTCTATTAATATTTAATGTGATATAACAAATATTCTAAAGAGAATATATGATGAATATCTCTGCAAAATCTGACCAAGAAAAATGTCTTCTTCAATGAAATAAACACCCCTCTCATTTTTTAACTCCAAAAGATTTGGCTTCCTTATGTGCATCCCATTCACTTTACACACAGCTCATGAGATTCAGGAAAAGGTCTTCATTTCACTGAGCATGTGAATTTAATGTACATCGCGTAGTAAACGATGTGCAGATGAACATCTCGGCGCAGAGGAGGATGCTCATACCATACCTGGTACATACACTCGAAAGCAGAATGACATTCACCCCCATCCTACATAAGAGGTCTAATGTCTGCGAGCCTAAACTTTCAGCTTGAAATAAGTATGATGAGGTCAATAAATATCATATTCAATATTAATCAGGTATTATTACAAATATCCTTTAGTCTCCAGAATATGTGTGAGAAATATCTCTGCAAAATCTGACCAAGAACAATGTCATTTTAAATGAAATATACAGTAACACCCCTCTCAATTTTGCACTTCTAAAGATTTGGCATCCTTCTATGCATTTCCTTCACTTTACATGCAGTTCATGAGATTCAGGAAAAGGTCTTCATTTCACTGAGCATGTGAAATTTAAAAAAATAAGGGATTAAAAAGCAATAATATACAATAATCCAATTGTAGAGAAGTGACGAACCTACGTCATCACCATTTCATGTCACGTGATCTAATGTTGCTAATTTGCGAAAATATAACTGAATTATTTTAAATGGCTTTCCAAAATTTGTAACTTCTTTATTCATTGTCCAATTTTGCTCAAACTCTTTTTGACATATTTGTCCAATTTTGCACTTTTTATCAGGGCAAGTTTTTTGGCTCGGATTATTAAACCGGTTAACGATACATCATTTGAGAGAACCAACGACCAACAAAATTATACATTGCATGGTGACTACATCCTTAAATGCAAAAAAAAAACCCAACCCTACAATCTTTGATCAATCAATATGCCAATGTCTTACAATCTTGTCTGAATGAGCCAAAGGGTCATGGCATGATTGTGCATGTAAATTATATAGATGTAGTGGGTCATCAAAGATGCTGCAAATTGTGCAGGGTATTATGCAGGTCAGCCAGTTTAGCCATCCCTAAATGATTTAAAAGCTGACAGTTGTGAGCGTTTCAGCTCCAATGCTACATTATATGCACATTTGCAAGCTGCCAAATTCCAGGATTACTGAAGAAATCAAGACTAAATTTGAATTAAAAGCTTATTTGTGGTGTCCTCTGCGCCCGATCTTAATTCATGATTATCTGGATGTGAAAAATGATGACTCTTGCAGACAAGTCAAAGGGGCAGTCTTTGGAAAGTTACGAACATTTTGCACAACTGGACACAATTTGCCTTGCGAACTAGCTTTGGAAATTAGTCTATTAATATTGGAAGCAGCTTTTGAAAACTCGATCTGAATGGGGTCTTATGGGGTGTTGTTCAAAATCAACTGCAAATCTTCTGCAACTTTGCAAATTGCATCGCGCATTTTTATTCGCACACGGAATGTGCATTTAACAAGATGCGCATGAAACATTGATGATCAATTCAAACCTGAAATTTGGTCTCATGAAAGGAATCCTATTTTATGTTGTTAACCTCTTGAAGGGAGTGTTGTTCAAAAGTTTTTCAAAACAAATACATACAATTTTGTCAGAAATCATGTAAATATTAAGTACTGCATACGTCATTGATTACTTTGATTCAGTCATAATACAAAAGTTTATGTGCCAATCTTTTATCATTGCACTTTCTCATTAATTCATTAATTTCCATTTTCAGACAATTTCTCCACTTTCCATTCTTCAAACAGTTCCTCTAACAGAAATATAATTGAGATCAACAATTTGCTCTGATTCAATTTTATATTTTGGTTCTTTTTTTTTCCAATTTTTTTTTATGAGTATTCGCTAAGAAAAATTTAATTACAAATGGCTCTCATTAATTCATTACCAAAATGCACACTCACTTTTGCATGAATATCCTGGGCTAATCTATTGTCATAAAGCATAGGTCCATTTGTCTCTAAACATGTTGACAACTCTTGGAGGTGTTTCACCAAGTCTTTCTTAAAGTTACGCACGGCTTTACGTTTGACTGATATCAGTTCTTGCGCTGGATGCGCGTAATAATGTGAACCATTACGCACAAGAAGGGTTACCAGTCGAACGTAAGGTCGTGCGTAAAGTCTTTCTTATCTTGGTGAAACACCTCCCTGGCAACTAATGCTACATATGTGGTATATGGGTAGCAGACTACATGTACTGCCATGGACCATCGAGGGGAAAGTTGTAACTCTTTAGAATTTAGAGAGCTACAGGTATGAGTTGTACTGTACATGTCTCAACATAGCAGGTGGACAGATAAATCACAGAGGACTAGACTGGGGACACTGCATATTGGTACATGGCAGTAATGGCGTCTCCTCTACACATATATATGTGATCATTTATAGTCCATATTATGAAAGAGATCCATGTACATGTACTGCACATGAAATCACGACCTATATTTGTTGTGGAAATGACATATACACAAGAAATATAATGGCAACCAACAGGAAGTTTAAGGGGACCAGAGTTACACATGTGGTTTTTAGTTTCACTATCAGACAGCATGTGAGACGTGGTTAAATGTCATTACATCACACTAGTCAGCAGGGATCATTTAATGCCCTATATAGAATCACACAAGGATACCGGTGAATAGAGTTCGTCACAAACCTACTTATGAATCAATACGACTGTAAACAAAACAAACCCGGAGTCATCAATATATTCTCTGGTTATAGTATTGGCTCTGCGCATGCATGGGTGCACATCATTCGCCTCCCTACAATACAACTCCGGTTGAGATTGAAGTGAAACGGTGCCGACTTATGATCATGGCAATATGTTTGGACATGTCAGTGTGTATATACCTAAAGTGTAATACTTCCTGTACATGTATGTATGTGAACATGTCTGTGGACACTACACTGAGAAAGTACCCAGTTAAGTCTATTTAACACTTATATGTTCCTATGTACCTTGCTTTGATATTGGTATTAAATTGTTTCTGTTTTAACACCCCTTTCCATTGATATTAGTATACAAGAGGAATTATCTATAGACAAATATCCGTGGGAGGGGGTGTGTACTTTTGTAGAATTTTGAAAAGGAAAATTATTTGAGGCCCCACTTTTTTAAAGACAAATTGATTGCTATGTATCTTTATCTGTCTAAAACTTTTGTCTTAAAACACAAAGTTTTATGTTCTATTGGCAAAATGATTCAATTACATGTACATGTACACATGCAAAAAGTAAGAAAAGAAATCAAAGCTTTTTTTAATCAAATATTTCCTATAAATTAGGTATTATTAGGTTATTTTGCAGGTATATTCAGACTGTTTAGAGTTGAGTCATAGTATTTGATGTAATCATTACTGAAAAGGACAGCCCCTTTTTTAATTAGCTTCCAAAAGTTTTAAACAATTTGCTTGGAGTGTTGATCAATGTTGATTACCGTACCTTAGACAGGATACATGCCGAAAGATCCTTAGCATGATAATATTATAACAAACAGCAGAAACCATTTTAAAAATGTTAAAACTCATTCTTCCGAAAGGAAAACCAAACTCGTAACAGATGTGGCAATAATCTTGTCCAGGGGGAAGAACAACTTCCCCCCTTTTCCCCAGTTATTAATTGGGGAAGACAACTTTTAAGTACAGTAGATCTTTTGTTAATTTTAGCTACAAGCCAAACCGACAACTTCATTGTAAAGTTTCGAAGTTGAGTTATGACAGCCTGATAAAGCTGAATTATTGTGGCAGAGTGGATTTTATTCTTTATTCACCATGAATCGTATGGATGGTCGTCTGGAAATGAACGTTATTTAGATGTTTTCTACTTGTATTGTTGTCCATGTCTAAATTATTTATTCACCAAGAAAGTTTGTCAGATGGCATCACTAACCCACTGCTTGAGTCTCCACCTATGTGCAACTATCAAATTTCAAAACAAGTTCCTCTGTTGATGGTAAGCCTGATGCTATCCATGAATCCATCTTTGTTTTGATATATTTTCAAAGTGCTGTTTCGAACATTACAGCGGTAGAGTCATGGCAGTGCGTGCAAAAAGCAACTGATAAGTACACAATTGTTAGATTTTAGTATTTGGTTCATGCATGTTAGCCTGAGTACTTGTACATGTACAGTATTAATTAAAATTTGTTTTTGTTTGTCTCGTTGCAGATACAGTTGAGAGCATACAAGTGGATTCTTCATATTATTATTTGTGAATAGTACAACGATGGCAGAGCAAGAGGGCGGGACGTTGTCCCAGCTTCATGTTACAAGTAAGTTTACTGCATCATACAAATCATAATAATAATAATAATGATATATCATGTAAACACACTATCTCTCTAGTCACCTACTCAGGGGTGCAAAGTAAAGTAGTTTAAAGGTTTTACCATGTTGTGTAGCGCATAATAATATAGAAGCACTCATGTCTGTTTCTGCAGGCCTTGATGTCATGGCTAAATAAAAGAGGTAGCCTATGTAGATGGGGGATTGTCATCTAGTAGCTCTTTAGGCCAATATTTATAAAAAAAAATATTTGTATGACCTCAACCAATTAACCACTATGAAAATGGTAGGAACTTATTTTTTTGACACTTTTCACTCAATTGAATAATCACTGCAAAATTATGAATAGAAATATGGAATATAATGAGAAAAGTCATTTTCAGATGGTCTGGCTTTTCACTTTCTTCTAAGTCTTTTTCTCTCAATTAATTGTGGAAATCAATTTAAAAAATGAAAAAGAATGAAAAAAGGAGGAGAGAAAAATATATGTCCAACCTATTGATGATATTTTTCAAAATTAGCATTTGAGGGCATTTAAGATATTTTTATTTGGTCTTCGGTTTACTTTCCCCTCTCCCAGATACTTGTATAAAGAGCTTTGGTGTTTTGTAGAGCGAGTTTTAAGTTAGGAACGCACATTCTTATGCATAACTGGACCATGTTCTTAGAATTCAGTATTAAACATAATCAGTGAATGCAAGAAAGGACCACCAGTCATGCATAAAGTCATTGATAACATACAATACTTGCAGCTTTATGAAGCTTCTTCACATGAATACTTTAAATTCCTGACAAGAAAGTAGAAAGTGTAATTGTTATTAGCATTTATTGGTGGTATCTTATAAGTTTTGAACCCACATCAGCTGGGTTACTTAATGGATCCCCCAGCCACTAACCCATGCATTCATCAAGTTTGGCTACTAACAAATTTAAAGATAAAACAAATTAATGCAAAAAAGCGTTTCATTTGTTAGTGGCCAAAATTTCTTTTAAATCAGATTTTTTGTTCTTTTTAGATATTATCCTAGAAAAGTGTTTTTTTTTTTTTTTTACCTACTTTAGATATTCAGTAACAGGGAAGAACCCCCTCCCCCCAGGGTTTGATCTTTACTTTTCCTTTAGGGAGCCACCCGAACTCATTAACTTTATATTTGGGGAGCTCGTACAAGTCTCGGGGAGCCCAGTTTAACGTAATTTCATGAAAGTCATTTTATAACAAAAGCTGGTGAGCAAGTTTGGCTCCCCAACTGATTTTCTAAGGAGCCCCTTGCAGTTTAGGGGAGCCATTTGCCACCGGGCTCCCTTTTAACTCAAGCCACACCCCCCTCCCCCTCCCACATTTTTAAATCCTGAATCCACTCTGCAATACTGGAGCAGGCTGTCTTGAAATCAATATCCGGTAGAAAACAACATGGAAAGGTTGTTCAACTCTTCCTTGAGGTTCATGAATAGTTCATAGAAATCATTGACATTAACTTTGAATTTGACCTGTCATCTTTGTAAACTGATATAATCAATAACCTTCTATGACCGATGCATGTCCTGGGTATAACCATTTTTTTTTCATGGAATGTAAACGTTTCAAATTATGATTCATAAAGAAATCAGTTGGCTGCATTTGATTATGGGCTTAGAAATGCATTCAATGGACATACATGTATTCCAACCCACTATGTACATGCCCCATGGACTAAACTTTAGAAATATAGGCATATATATATATAATAATTAACGGCTTTTATATCTATAGCGCTTATCAACTCTGTATGAAGAATTCTCTAAGCGCTCTACAATTGCAGCATTATTACCCTGGCTTTAGCAGTGCAGCTATTAGGCGCAGGCATCGGCTTTAGTCTGAAAATGGTGTCTGAAAGTATTGTACCGTCCATCTCTAATTGTGAAAACAGGCTCTTACAGTACAACTACATGTAGCATGTAGGTAGCTCTCTTGAGCGTCCAGCTGCTAACAGAGTAAAAAGCTTTGCAACCACGGTACATGTTCATAATTAAATGTACAGACTTTTTTTTTTCCAATGCATGGTTCATGTATGTACATTCCCAGGTCACTGCTGACATATTAGTGCATGTAGCTATTTCTGAACCGAAATCACCTGAATGGTTACATGAGATCAAGGATACAATAATGAATAATAAATGATTTTTAAAAAATCCATTGCCAATGTCATTTTCTCTCTCCCCCCCCCAAAAAAACCCTGCAAAACATCTGAACATATTTGCAATATTTTTTTTTCTTTCATTGTGTTCCTGGACGGAAATAGAGCATTGCTGAATAAGTTTTGATTCATATGTATAAAGTGAACAAGGATGCAGCAATGTAAATTTTAATGTCAATTAGGATGACATGGCTAGGCTGCATGAATTTGATCTCCCGATTATTAGGTTGAAGTTCTACTAAATTTCGCCGACATTGCCCAGCTGATTTTACCCATACATGTTCATCTATTGGATATGATACCATTTACTCCATTTTTGCAGATTAGCATTTCGTACTTCCTAGCATGTACGCATTGAATTTTAGCAAAGCTCTTCATACTCACCAGAGGTAAATCTGCAAAATAAATTATGCAAATTTATCAACAACCTATGAGCCAGTTAATGACTATTTCTGAACAGGTTGCATGGAGCCTGTTAAAAACTGCATTTACCGAGCATTTATGGACTTTGTACTTTGTGTACAACTACAAAAAGATGACACCCATTGGAAACAAATCGTCCAGTACCGTGCTTTAGATGTGAACCGTTATGTACACACAGGAGATTACATCATGGGTACCCTACATGTATTGCTTGAATGATTTGACAGCATATTGGTTTTGTTTAAACTTCTTCCAATTTGCAATAGTTTATAAATGATGGATATTGTGAGCTTCAGATGCCTTTGTTTGATCAGTATTACACAATGATACATATGTAATCATGATTAAAAAAAATGATGCCAAAATATATTATGGGTCTTCCATGTTAATCCATTTTGGAATACTATTTGATAGATCATGACATGAAATAGTTTGTCAAAGCATTTGGTTTGTGATCTTTAAGCCTTGGAAAGTCAGAATTTTAGTTACATGTACCTGAACTGATCACTAAAGTACGAAACAATCAATATGGTCTAGTGATCCATAACTTCATAGTGAAAACAGGTACATGTAATCAAATAATTCTGACCGTAAACTGTACATTTATGTTGTTCACGTTGAGAGTCATTTCATAATCGATTCCTAATCATTTGAACCAGACAGCCGAGAACGGCTTGGACAACCAAATATTGATGAATGTTTAACCAGTTCACATAAGCATGCTGAACCATCATATCTGGCTAGTGTAGTCAGGGTCTAAATGTATTTCTTGCAAGTGTATTTCCCATTTAGGTAGCTTTATAGTGAATAACCAAACAGCCAGGTTAGGTTCAGACAACTGAACATTGACCTGTTCACACTGCCATCCTGGAGAACACTGTCTTGCTTGTGTGAACAGGGTGTGTAGGAAACTTGTATACTTCCCAGTGAGAGTAATTCTAATCACTATGCAATCTCTTGACACAGAGGGCTGGGGAAAGTTCAGACAACAGAACGTTGATTCATGTTTACCCAATTCACACCGACATGCAGGACCATATTATCTTGCTTTAAATTCAAACAGGGTCTATTTCCTGGCAGTATTTACCCATTCAGAGTAATTCTATAGTGAATACCCAAACCGCCTGAACCAAACAGCCAGGTTAGGTTCATACAACCGGACATTGACCTGTTCACACTGGCATGGTGGAACAACTTGTTTTATTTATTTATTTATTTATTAGGTCTTCTTTATACAGGGTAGCCCTTTCAATAATGTAATTGATCTATCGAGGGACCCTGTAAAGGATTAAAATATAAAAAATACATACAAACATAAAATATAAAAAAACATAAGATACACTGTACATAATAAATACATAATTCAAACAATTGAGAAACATAAAAAAAACAGAGAGTGAACCAAAATCCCGGGCATCAATTACGTTTTTAGCAATGATAAGATCTTACAATGACGTTTAAAAGATAAAAGGGATGTTATTGCACGTAATTTGGGTGAAAGAGCATTCCAAGTCGATGAACCATGGTAATGTTCAGGTCGTTTAAAATAATCCGTTCTTGGTTTCTTTAGAAAAAGTGGTGATTGAGCAGCATAGCGAGTATTAAAGTGAGCATTTCTAGGAATAACAACATTTTGTAAATATTAAAGAGGGCATTAGTCCATTTTGAATTTTAAACATGAATATGCAGGTTGGGTATTAATAGATTCTCTGTTGGACAGATTGCCAAGAAAGCTGGGAGAGCATAGACAAATGTTATATCTTTTGTGAATAGGATTCATGTTCTGGGAGTGCACTTTCCATTTCATATTCAATACGCAATTGCTTGACTTAGACAGCTGAGGAAAGTTCTGACATCCGAACATTGATGTGAGCTTAAAATCTGTTCACACTAGTATTCTGGAGCACCTTGTCTTCCTAGTATGAATAGGGTTCATATCATGAGTGCAGTTTCCATTTGAACAATTTCATGATATGCAACCGCTTGACTCAGACGGCCTGGGAAAGTTATGACATCCGAACACTGATGTGAACCTGTTTACACTGACCAGTATGATGTAGCACCTTGTCTTGTTATGTTAGTGTGAACAGGGTTCATGTCCCGGGATAGCATTCCCCATTGAGAGTAATTTCATAATCAATACGCAATCGCTTGACCCAGACGACCGGGGAAAGTTTCGACAACCAAACATCGATGTGAGCATAACCTGTTCACACTGGCATGCAGGAGCACCTTGTCATGCTAATGTGAACAGAGTTCATGTCCTGAGAGCGTAGTTCCCAATGAGACTTATTTCATAATCACTACTCAATCGCTTGACTCAGACGGACGGGAAAGTTCTGACAACCAAACATTGATATAATGTGAGCTTAATCTGTTCACAATGGCATGCTGGAGCACCTTGTCTTGCTAAATAGTGTGAACAGAGTTCATGTCCTCTGAGCATAGTTCCCAATGAGAGTAATTTCATAATCAATACACAAATCGCTTGACTCAGAAGGATGTGGAGAGTTCCAACAACCGAACAGTAATGTGAGCTTAACTTGTTCACACATGCTGGAGCACCTTGTCTTGCTAGTGTTAACAGGGTTCATGTCCTGTGAGCATAGTTCCCAATGAGAGTAATCTCGTAATCAATATGCAATCGCTTGACCCAGACGGCCGGGGAAAGCTCCAGCAACCGAACATTGATGTGAGCATAACCTGTCAAGCTGTGCATGTTCTCACCCTATCTGACAGCTTGCGTGAAGTAGATTGAGGAGGATGCATGATTAATAAAGGGGGATGTAAAGAGGGTACAATGGTACTAAAAAATCATTTTAGGCATACTTATATCATTGAACTGCTAAGCGGAAGTTTGTGTTTAAATACATTTGAAAGGGGGGATCAAGAGCAATGGATGCCATGTGGAATACAATTTAATACTTTTTTTTTTACACCCATCTGTCTCCTCAATTAGCTCTTTAATAAAAAAAAAATTAAAAAAGGGCACATGGTGCCAGGATTCCTCCAGATTTTGTGGGGCACATGTGTGTTTTCTTTTTGTATCACATTAAACATTTAGAACACTTCTTGTATCTGGTCCAGTGACACAAAAAACAACAACAACACCCACTGGATCAATAATACTTTCTCTATAAAGGAGATACATGAAGGTGTGATGGATTTTGTGTCTTCTCATTTGCTAAAGACTTTTCTACTTGTTACTGCTCCATCAGACGTAAAAAAGGACCAAAAATGGAGAATTGTGTTGTTTGGTGGGCAGTAAAACAGTGGCCCAACATTTTGGTAATAATGATAATGGAATTGGAAAAATGAGAAATTGACCTGCCCTTGCCCCTCCCCCTCCACTGAACATTGATGTGAGCTTAATCCGTCAAGCTGTGCTTGTTCTCACTTCATCTGACAGCTTTACGTTAACGAGATTGAAGAGGATATTTGATTAATGGCGGGGATGTGGGGAATATAAAAAGGTACAGGTACATGTGCTGTGCTTCGGGATCTGATGTTAATCATTCAAGTACCAAGTTGCCAAACATTATACATAGATTATAGCAAATTATCTGAATTTCAGAAATATTTTCATATTGTAATAGTGGATTGTTATTTTCATGTTTTGAAACATTATTGTACACAAATCTGTGTGCATTAATATCATGAGTGGATATTTTAATAGCAAATTCAAATTTGTAAAATTAGGGAAAACTTCAGGTTTTACAGTACATG
Source organism: Temnopleurus reevesii (assembly GCA_036244855.1). Taxonomy (NCBI): domain Eukaryota; kingdom Metazoa; phylum Echinodermata; class Echinoidea; order Temnopleuroida; family Temnopleuridae; genus Temnopleurus; species Temnopleurus reevesii. The sequence continues at coordinate 182,081 of BQKZ01000684.1, forward strand.
TACATAAAAATGTATGCCACTTGCTCCTCGCCCATTCACCTATTTATGTGCTATGAACAATTCTGAACCTTTTGGTGAATCTAAAAGGGTTTCCTGATGAATAGACATTTAGTTTTAAACCCTTGTTTTTTTTGCTTTTTATTTTAATATAGCAGAAAATAGACAACAAAGATAAAGGCAACCCATGATGCATTTTTCGACAAATTGTTGGCCATCTAATGTACATGTACTGTTGCCTAAAATATACATCACAATTTTCATCGAGATTTTAAGACCATACAATTTACATGAATGCACGCAGTCCTAGCAACCCCTACTTATATAAAAAGAAATAGATATATATGTAAGAGAGGGGAGCAAAGGGAATATTCATATTTTAATTTCTAATAAAAAAAACTAATAAAAAAAAAGAACTTTTTAATGTCTGTAAATTTCAATACGTGTTTGTACAAATGTACATCTACATGTACATGTATAGACAATCCATATGAAATCATATTCAGAACCACCTGTCATGATATATATTGTAAACATGTAACATACATTTGTCAGCTATCAGCATGTGTAATTACCATTGTAATGACCATCTTGGCATTTACGTTCAGCTCCATATGACATTACCAAGCAATGTCTTGGATCTCAAGATCTCAAAGATAGCAAACCTACAGGTAGATGGAGAAACTTGTGTCCCTAGATATGAGTCATACATGTTTGTTGTACATGGCATTCTATTTAAAAAAAAGATATGGATTGGTATGCATCTTTGAAGGATTTTTTGTGTGTCCACCCTCCATGAGTACCTGTATTTGCATAATTGCAAACAAATATTAAAAAGTAGGAAACAAATGATGCTGAATTCCCTCTCTGTTCAATCCATGTACATGTACATATACACTTTATGCACAACATGCAGCTTGTGTTTTACATGTACATGTACACTGCTCTCATATTGTACAGGCATCAAATCATCTTCATGTACATCTTTAGATGTAAAAATGAAATTATTGCACCATTAAAAAAGTATTACTTAAGTAAAAGTGAGAATTAGTTTGCTGTTATCACTATGAAGCTAACAATAGTAGGATTGCTTGGTCATATCCATTGTATGAATATTTATAGTGATAACAGGTACAGTGTAACCAAAATATTCTAACATGCACTGTAGCATTAAAGTTACATATTTAATTCCTTATATCAGGTAAAATGTAGAGGAAAGTGAATCTATCAATGAACCTGTTTATGAAAATTCTCTGTCGGCCAATTTCTGCATCCCGTTGATGGCTACTATTTATACACTTATGGCACAGATTGACTTTGGGAGTAACTTCCTCAAATCACATAAATCTCACTGACAATTCACTGACTCTCCTGTCATTTCATACTAAAAATATCTTATCATATATGTGAACCTGACCGTAGCCCCTGAACCAGGATGTTTGCTGTGAGTAGGAAAAAAAAGGTCTTTCATGCTCAGATTTCAGGATCACCATAATGCAGTATGATGACACATAATAAGGCTTTTACATACCTACATGTACTCAATGTAGATATCACAAAAAGAGGGCGAAATGACAATGGGACACCATCACCTGTCTACGTTTTAAAGCGAAATGAGTAACTTCGGATTCTTTTTCAATACTTTAGGAAAATATTAAACCAAACACGAATGTCCAGATACAGCACACAAATGTTAATGAATGAAGGTCGTCAAGAAGAAATGTACTTATATGGTTTTGTCAAACATATTTCCAAACGGCTATCACATTCTTTCCTCCATAGTTCAACCAGCAAATCTAAAAGATACAAATAGCAGTTTCTTTAGTGGGAAAGGTGATCATTATTGATGGTTGACTTCCCATCTCGTAAGACGGAGGTCGTCAAGAAGATGTGAAACTATGTTTTTCAAACATAGATGCAAATGACTTTCATATTCTTTCCCTCCACAGTTCAATCAGCAAATCTGAAAGACACGAACAGCAGCTTCTTCAGTGGGAAAGGTGATCCTTATGTTGAGATGGTGGTCGACTCCCAACCTCCTCGCAAGACAGAGGTCGTCAAGAAGACGTGGAACCCCAAATGGGACGAACATTTCACTGTGTAAGTACTCACTTTTATCATTATTATTGTAAATTTTCATTAGAATACAGAGGCACATTTTTACCCCTTTTTTTGGATGCACACTACAGAAAAAAGGTAAGATTATCCCAGACACCAATATGTTTCACATGAGGTTGCTATTTGCATTACCTATTAAGTGATGGATTGTATCTATGAATGCAGCACGATTCGGATGAACTTCTTTAGGTTTTAAACTAAGGGGGTGTTGTTCAAAAGTTGCAATTGATTGCAAGTTGCAGTTGATCAGAATACGCCAATCAAAATCATTGTTTCATGCGCGTCTTGTTAATTGCGCGCACCATGCACGAATGAAAATACGCGTTACAATTTGCAAAGTTGCAGTTGATTTGCAGTTGATTTTTAGCAACACCCCCTAAGAAATGATCATAAGGTCCTCTGACATCCACTGTATGAATCTGTATGATACACAGGCACTCAAGCACAATTGGGTTGCATTTCATGATGCTCTTTATACAGAAGAACTACACATGTCTCTATGCACTGATGACCCTTCCTCAGGTGCTCAGCTGACTCAGCGACATAGGGGTTATCATTGAGTACAATTAAGGGTAACAAATCGTGTGTATGTTATAGAATTGTGCGTAACTTTAAAGAAACACAAAACAGGGTTGAGTGCAGTAAACACACATCACAGTTGGAATTTGAACCAGTGATCCACTGATGGTAAGACAAGGGTCGCAAATCAGAACCACTTAACTATGATACTCTCTTTGGGAAGCTTATGAGACATGGTTTAGTGGTTTAGAATCACACTTACATTCAGAGGGTGACAGGTTCAAAGCCAATGTTAAGTGTAAAAAAAAATCAATAGGAGCAAAGGGCAATTAGTCTGCAAGTACATACCCCAGACTTTCGATGTGTGCATATGCAGAGCGTGATACAGGGTATGCATATTGTGTGACTACATCACACACATACATGTACAGCATTGCTCTACCCTCAGTCTTTACCCTCAATATGCATACCCTGTATCACGCTCTGCACATGCACATGCCAAAAGTCTAGGGTATGTGCTTGCAGACTAGCATTTAGCCTCCTAAACCTTAGAAATAGCCCCTGCAAAATGTATTTCAGGGATTGTTTCTTTCAGGAGGAAAATGTGAAAAGAGCTTGTGGAAATTTTTATCCTGAATGTTTATGTTGATTTCCTACAGCAATTGGAATAAAAAAAAAAATCATGATTGGATAGTCATTTCTTCAGACTGATGCAGAAACTCTTTAAATAGGTCATATTCTGCATTTTAAATTTGATGTACCTTTTAATTACGAATGTTAGCAATTTGATCTACATATGTACTTGTACGTGTGCTTAATGTACAGTTACATAATTTGCACATGTCCTCGCTACCATAGTTACCTCTTCGTATGCAGTTATTTGCCTTCAATGATTCTACATGTACTTTGAGACAGAAACAGCCTAATTGCGCATCAGCGACACAAGTATATATTTACATTTCTAAGAGCCTTTCTTGATTAGGTGTTCTTTATTCCCGTGTGTGTAATGCATTAGTTTTCAGTTCATTTAGACCATTATCAGAATTTGCATTCAGCTAAAGTACAGTATGATTATATAAGTAGTATGGTGTGAAGAAGGTAAGCTTAAAAGCATTTAGAAGTATAGCAGATGCCAACTGTTCTGTGATGTACATGCTCTCAAAATTCAAATGTGAATGATGTAACAGCTGCACAAAAATACATGAACATACATGTACATTATATACTTGTGGGAGAAGGCATTGCAATAATCATACACATCATACTCTCAGCCATTTTCTTATACTATATAGCGGGACATTTTCGCAGGGTTTAATTTTCTCGCTTTTCGTAGTGATATTGCAGACCGCGAATTAGACCCGCGAAAATTATCCTGAAAAAATTTGTACGAAAAGTTAACATGCACAGTACTTCACACGGTGTATTTTGAAGTGGCACGATAACGCTTTCAATGTTTTTATCAGGGGTTTTAATTTGTGTTTCTAATCATGATCCCCACATTATACTGTGATTATACGGTCATTCTTTATAATTTTTTTTTTCATTTAAAAGCATTCTTTTGCAATCATCAATTTCTGTTTCTTGAAAAATCTTTAATAGTCAGGTCGGGAGATTATATTTTTTTTCCCACGGATTGTATGATCTGCGAATTCGGAACCCCGCGAAAATGTTCATGGACTAACCAACCGCAAAAAAATGAAAACCGCAAAATTATCCCGCTATACAGTAATGGAAGCCTCAAATAACCCTAAAATACACCTCATGCATATTTAGGAGCGGATGGCATCTCTGGTTACGAATAAAACATTATTAAGAATCAAAGCATTTCTTTTTTTTTTAGTTATACAATATAATGCACTTTAAAAATTTATTATAAAGATCAAAGCCCAGGATGGTCTTCCTGCACAAAGTGGGATCATCTCATCTTTCCATGTCTTCTATTTTTAGTCATCGCTTGGAAAATAATACCCTTTCCTCATTCCCAGCACATTCTGATTTTAATCTACAGTAAATTGGAAATGAGTGGAGAGTCCCTGCGATCAGTGTATTTGAAATGCACTCTCAAATGAATATCAAAATCACATAAAGGTCAGAGTAATAATAATAGCTCTTCAAGTCAAGTCAGACAGATTCGAATGTTTATAGACGGCAAGTGTCAGACAGATTCTCCACCGTTTCCTTTTGACTGATATTACTCATTAATGTTTACATGTTGCCATGGCAAAGAACTTTCTACGAATGACCTGGTTTTCTGGTTCAATATTCTGTGTTGAATAATGTGAAGTTCTGTTCACACAGACATTTCTCTGATTTCAATGAGACCCGTTGATTTTAAACTGGTTTAGCATGAATCAGAAAAGTTTGTGTCATACTGAATGCTCAATGTAGATTAATTTATTGATTTTATTTCTAATACTCAATAAAAAAAATACAAAACAAATATATACAACATGAAAGCAAGAGGAATAAAATGAATATTGGATGGATTGCCCATTTCAGAGCCATTATCAAAATGGCTCTGTTCTTCCATCATGTTCTTAGATCATGTAAGTGAGACCTGTTTTATGAGTGTATGGTTTGGTATGCCCAATAATAATATTTTTGGTGACTCATATGTAATGTAAACAATGCAAGAACAAATATACGTACACATAAATAGTGTGCACAAAAGTCATTAATGAAGGTTTCAGTTCAATGAATCTGTTGCTCCTTAAAAAAATCAAAATTTTCAGTCACTTGAAAAAAAAAAAGATTATGCGCCACAAGAATATGAACTTTGGATTGAATAAACAGGCTTACTAAAATATGGAAATGCTTTGAATGTGTACATATAGAGGTTGTTTTTCAAAAGTTGCAGTTGATCGGAACGTGCCAATCAAAATAATTGTTTCATGCGCGTCTTGTTAAATGCGCATACAGTATGCGAATGAAAATGCGCATTACAATTTGCAAAGTTGCAGTTGATTTGCAGTTGATTTTAAACAACACCCCTAAGGTAGTTCTTGAAAACCTGAATGCCTGCAAGAGGCTTGCCTGACACTGCAACAAGTGCAAAGTACAAGTATTGCAGTTTGGTTGTTCCTAAACGGTTTAAGAAATACTGTACCATGGACATGTTAGGTACTCAATTTGTTGGAAATTAATATTCATGAATTTTTATCTATCAGTAAACTGGCCTATTATGATAACTGTATCGTATACGTTCAGATGCCAATCTTCCAGAACATCATGAGGATAGATGTGAATCACTAAATTGCTGCAGCAAATATTTATTCAGAATGAAAGAAAGCTGTGGTTATGGTTATCTATACATATGTACTCATTCATTTTCTGGAAGGTTGTTATGTACAAGTACAGTGCACACACAAATAAAAATGAAATCTCCAATGTATACGTGAAAGAATACATGAAAGGAAGATTATATGTTTAAATATATTCAAATCTTTTCAATTCAATTCAAATTTTAGTTTTCATCTCCATATGAATGATATATACAAAACAATACAAAATAATAGAGTGGTGTGGTTTTTTAAAAAAATAATAAAGGATATGTACAAAAGAAATTCTAAACATACTAAAAATATAAATATTAATTTGCACATTATTAAAATTGAAAATTTGATGACCTAGAATTTTAAGAAATGGAGGAACCCATTAAAAATAAGATTTTTATCATATTCACTATGTATTGAAGACAATTCTAAACTGAGATATGAATCCATATCACATTATTTTGGTCACTGTTAATATTTCCATGACTGTATCGCTCAGTTGTCAATAATTAATTTTTATTGCCATGTATGCAGTTTCTATACCCCAACATTATAAAATGGGAAAAGGAAAAACAAAAATAGCAAACTTGTAATTAGTACAAACAATCACCCTACATGTACATTACGTTAATTTACGTCACTGCAAGCTGAATAATCTGTAGAGGAGTTCCTTTTTAACCTTTGTTCATATACATTCAGATCATATGATAGTTGGTAATGCAACAATCCTTAGACATTGACCTAGCCTAGTCAATTCCTTGTTTGTCTTCACAGCACTCGTTCTCTCGCTTGGCCCATTCGGTTTGGGTGAATTCACTTGGCGTAATCGTACATGACACCCATACCGAAATGATACAATTGAATGATGTATTGCTTCTTTGCAGGTTGTCATGTCATTTGCTTGTGTAGAAGGGTATTGTGAGAAAGAAAGAGAGAGAGAGAAAGAGAGAGAGAGAGAGAGAGATATAGATAGATCTATGGAAATATACAGGAGATAGAAAGAAAGAAAAAAAGCTTTGTACAGTCTTTGAAGATAGAGTTTACAGTAGGCCCCCAAAAGTTAGCCAAGACAATTATTAAAAAAAAAATTTGTATTCATTACTTACACTTTTCACTCATACACGATTGAAGTTGGACATTTGTGTGACCAGTCTACGTACATGTACACCTGTATAGAAAATAAGTGAATTAAATATGAATTCCATTAGGTTGAGAAACCTCATGGTATTACGGTGATGTCAGATAGATAGTCTTTTATAGTCATTCTTCACTTATTAGAGATGACTATTATCTTCATAAAATTATCATTTTATTGCATAAGTTTTTGTAAATGTTTATGCGTAGATATGGAACATTCCTTGAATGTTACCCAAATAATCCAACTTATGCAAAAGTTGACAATGATTATGATATTCTTGTAAAAAAAGGGAATTTGTATTTTAAATACACAGATACATTGTAGGTGAAAGGAAATGAACATTTTATTGTTGAATTCCATTTCCTGCAACTTGTAACATTGGGACTTTCAATTTCTCATAAATATTATATCCTCAAAACATATTTATACTTCATAGATTTTCCACAATCTAACCACAACAATGTACAGTAGTATTGTTATTTTATTTACACAAGAGTCAGTCTTCCGAAAATAACAGTATTATTTCCTGATTAAATTTGACATGTGAATGATAATGTTGCTTTTGTTGCGTGTAGTTGTGATTTTTTAAAAGCCTCATTCTGAACCAATACCATATTTGCTGACATAAAATTTTCTTTATGAACAGTTTCACTTCTACAATTAGCGTATTAGACACAATATTCCAGCCTGAAGTAATACATTTGTCTGAATTTTATTTCAGTAGTTATTATTGGGGTTATTATCAGTCATGTATACACATTCTTGAAATATGACATCTTTTATAAATTATACAAAATGTATACAGATCCAAAGGCATACATTTTAAAGTATTGCTCTTATTTCGTTTTCCTATACTAAATTGAAATAAACTGATTCCAGTCAAACCTCCGCAACTGATCCTATTTCTATAGAGAAACAGTTCAATTTATTATGATAAAAAAGGGGGAAACACACTGATATCTTTGCATGGTTTTAACCAAATTATATACAGTCAAACCTGTCTATAGTGGCCACTTAAATTGATTCCCTCCAGGTGAAAATGCATGCTATAGAACCTGTCTATAGAAGCCACCTGTCTACAGTGGCCACTTTTCTGTTTCCCTTGGGGTGGCCTCTGTAGACAGGTTTGACTGTACTACATGTATATGTTCTCTTGAAATAAGTAATTATTCATTTATATCTTTAAATTTTTCATGGAATTATTTAGGCTTGGCATCATTATTCATAAATTTACTCTATCATTTTTGCCTAATTTGATTTTTCTTCTTTGTATACAGATTGGTAAAACCCACAGCCGAGCTGCAATTCAAAGTTCTCAACCATTTCAATATAAAGAGTGATGTTGTCCTAGGCACAGCAGCTGTCAAACTTCTACCCCTTTTAGCAAAGCAAAATGGAAATGGTAAGAAATATTAACATATGAGTATATGATTTTTCAAATGTTTTTATTGAAGAAATTGACACATTTTCATGCAAAGAAATGCCTCCTTCTGATACAAATAGAATGTTTTTTTCAATCACTTCAGCTTAAAGAAGGATGTTGTCTTATGGACAGTATCTGTGAAATTTCTACCCCTTTTTAGCAAAGCATAAAGGACGTGCATAAAAATGAAACATTAATTTTTTTTATTTACTTGATCAATAAATACTCATGCAAATAAAATATTCCTCGTATTCAAATGAACATCGGTTTATGCTTAGTGTATTAGTGTATTAATGCATTACTATCTTTTCTTTTTACCAAAAACAAAATAACTAATTTTTTTTTTTTTTTTTAGAGCAGAGAGATTTACTTTCCAATACAAAGCTTTGCATTATTAAATAATCTTGATGATTACCAAATTGAAGTGATACTTGTGTTCTTGCTTTCTAGCTGTACTCATTTAAAACAAGATGGTAATTTAAAATTCTTCTATTATGATAGACTCCTCACTATACTTTCTTCAACATATAATTGCCTTTTGTTTGTAATTTCCCCTTGATTAATCTTAATGCATGTGTCTCCATGTTCTTTCTTGTCTTCATTTTTCTTGACAACTTAAGTATTTTTCTTATTCAATAAGCTCCATTTTCTTTCTGACAAGCACTATCTCCTTTCTTGAACAGATTTATTTTTTGTCTTGACAAATTCTATCTTCCCTTCTAATAAAACCAAATTCTCCTGTTTGAATATGAATTTTAATTCTGCTTCAAGTGCATTTGATTTATTGACTATGATATATTTTGCTTATTAATTGCATTTTACATCTTGATTTTCCCTCTTGACTAATTTAATTTTTCAAGTTTATATTCCTCCTTGACTTTTTACTTTTTCCTTCTTTACAAACTAAATTTATACTCTTGAAAATTTATCTTCATTTCTTCGTTTCTTCATTATCTTCATAATATAACTTTTCTTCTTAACAAATTCAATATTTTCTAATTGATGTCCCTCTCTGTCTACAGTCAAGAATCTCAAGCTGCCGGTCGAGCTGAGGTCAGAGGGCAAAGGGTCACAGAAGAGTGGAGAGCTCCATCTCGTCCTCGACGGCCTCAGTATATCCCAGGAAACCATGACAGCTCTCGGAGCAGTCAGCCAAAACGGTGAGAAACAAACCAATCAAAGATGCTTTCACATGATGGAAATCTTGTCGATTAAGTTAATAAGATATTGCTTGAAGATTTCATGTACATGTATACTGATGGCTTATGAAGCATTTTCCCTCGTGTGAAAGTAACACCAAGCTTGAAGCTGATTAATGAGATGGTTCCTAGACCACATTCACATTGTTATATTATGATATAACGCACTGTATCAGTTGATTCATGGATATGAAAGACGTGTATTTTTTTTCGTGTGAACATGCACAATTTGTTCATATTAGCAGTTGATTAGTTCAAAACTGATCAAAGAATTTCTTTCTCCCTTGTGAAAGCAGGGAAAGAGTACCAGAAATGACCCATTTCCTACGAGAGAAGGGGCGATATATTAGGTTTCCATCGATAAGACCCTAGCTTAGCCGCCATGGGCTGACTCTTCAAACAAACATCCTCAGTTTGAAGATCAAAATCACCTCACCTTGCAACTAATTAGTCTATTTTGAGATTAGTTTCACAAGTTTTAAAGCCAATAAAGGAACAATTTAGTGGATGCAATTGGTGTACAATTAATTGACCTGGGACAGTGAAAGGAAATTTTCATTTATGGCATTACCCTATTTCACCAAACTTGCATTCCTGTGGGATGGCTCGTTTGTGGAGCAGTTGAAAGTGATTCATTTATCCTACTGTCTCTAGTGAAAGGAGGCAGGGATTGTTTTAAGAGCTCTCTAACGGACATTTATGCCAGTTGAGTGAAATAAGACATGTACAGTTCAATTATGCTTCTGGAAGTACTATAAAGGATATTCTGTGGTCTATCTCAAAAGTTGCCATTCTTTTAATAGTCCACAACATTGTGTGATTTATCTTGTCACGGAACATATCCTGGTTATACTGTGTAAGGATCAAAATTCTATTCACAATGAAAATCTTGAAAAGGAGAAGCTTATTTGGAGCATTTGTAGCTTGGTTAGGTCCATCAACGCAAGCCAATGGTGACGTGCCAGGCGGAGCTGATGGGATGACGAAAGGTAGATCGGACGGACGGATAGCTGCTCTAGCCAGTGTCATGGGTGGTGGCCAGTCAGATTCAGGTGGCAGTGCAAATAATTCACCATCATCGTCGGCTTCAGGTGGAGCCAGGAGGCGGGGCGCTCCTCCCAGGCCGTCAAATCCTCCGTCCAGACCTACCCCAGGTAAAAATATATTCTTTTTGTAACTCGTTTTTACCATTGCCACATACTGCTGTATAAGCTGGACCAGCTATCTGAAACACTCTACCTCAAAATGTCCGCCTCTGTAATAAGGAAGAAACTTTCAAAAAGAGACTCAAAACTCGACTCTTTCTATCTTAATGCAGTATTTTGATAGTTATTGATAGTTGGTTGAATGATTATGAATTGTAATTAATGCTTTTGTAATAGCGCTCTGATCAGTAATTTTGTAAGAGCGCTTTATAAGAATAAATTATTATTGTTATTATAAGCTGACATTTTTGCTGGGGATTCATTTTCGGGAATTTCTTAAACATGAATTTGCTCAAACTTTTACTCATTAGACTGTCCATTGACTTGTGTACAATGATCTTTTGAAATGTGAATATAGCAACTCACTAAGGTATATGAAAGGGTCTGACATTTTGTGAATATTGGCTTTTGTATTGTTACCAAGTTTTAGTAATCAATACTTATTTTAGCCTCATGATCATTGGATCACGTGTCAGAGTTTAAATCTTTGAGTATATTTCTACATGAATACAGTGCAGGTCAATTGGAAAATGTAACAATCTACTGATTTCCAACAGGATAATCACTGAATTTTAGTGATTTATGTTAGCAGAGCTCTATAGATGCGTTTGTAATGATTGTTGGTTCTCATATTGGTCAAATATTTGTTTTCCTGGCTCTCATAGTTGCTAGCCATTTGGGTTTTTAGCACAGCTGTCAATATGTCGTGTTAGAGTTTCAATGAAATTACTGGCATCTCACTTGGGTTGAGTGCAGCACAATACTCTATGTCATCATGCAAAATACTGTTTTGAACGCAGAAACATGAGTAGATCATCAAAAGATAAAAGAAATTGTGCAAAGAGAGAGGCATTATGCACAATGGTATCATTATGTTCAGAATTTGTTTGTAACATTTATTTACGTATTATCATATTAGAGATAATCTATTTTCAATAAATTTTTTTGTCTATTTTCTATAAGAGAAGACAAAATAGCACTTGTTTAGAATATAAAAATACCATTTAGTAAAATACATGTATCAATTTCGTTTCTATATCACGTTAAATTTTCACCAGCTCCAAGGTCATCCACAAATTCAACCACGCGGTCTACCACTACAACCACTACAACTGCTGCGTCCAGTGGTAACCGAACGTCGGCGGCGCCCACCACCACCATGGCCAACCGACCCCTCCCTTCACTCCCGCCAGCCACAACTACGGCCGGGGCAGCAGCGGCGGCGACGGGAGCAGCAGCAGCAGCAGGTGCAACAGCAGGAGCTGCGTCAGCCACTACGGCCAGTCTACCGGGTGCAACGGCAAATGCTACTGGGACGCCATCAGGGCCACCTCCACCAGCAGGTGCCCCAGGGGCTGCACCACCATCGGGGGCTCCTCCCGCTGCGGGGGCAGCTCCGGCTGGTGGACCACCGGGAAGGAACGTAGACCTCAACAACCAGCCCTTACCTTCAAAGTAAGTCTTACTACTTGAGAAATTATCAACAAACCTCATGGCAGTATCAAGTTAAGAATGTTCTACTTTTAATACAGTATTGTAATTCTCGCATTTAAGGGCCATGAGCACCTTATGGTGGACCTGTGCGCTATATAAGTAGCCACCATTATTATTATTATTATTATTATATGATAAAAGAATTTTGTGATGTTGTAGATATTAGGTAGTCATCACCTGTAGTTTTATGACATCTTGCCATGATATAAGCAGTATTAATTCTAATAAGAGTTTTGGCTGAACTTCTACTGATAATTATGATTTCTCTCTAGTATGCATCTTGGCATGTAGGGTAGTGATGAGGTAATAATTCATCTTCCTTATAGGGTAATGTTCTCTCCATTATTCAATAATTAGATTGCATAATTTTGAATTGAATATCTGTTAACCTTTCTCATTTTCTAGGGATTTCTCTTTTTGGAGGATTTGGGTGCAGATAGTGAACGATTAAGTATAATACTTTGGAATAATTAAATTAGTGAGGGGAATATTAATTTTTAATAAATCACAAGATTTAATGGGAATCATAGATAAACTTTTGAAAGAGCTGGTACAGTGTAAACTTGAATTGTGTAATAAGTAGAGCATGTTTTGTAATCTTTGTATAGTTGGGAGATGAGGTTGGATCAGCACGGTAGGCCGTACTACGTGGATCACAACACACAGACAACTACATGGGAAAGACCGATGCCATTACCATCAGGGTGAGTTACTCCCGCACCCATTCTGCAGAGCTCCTATTTATTTACATTGTCAAGTGAAATAGGATATGTATTATTAAGTCTTTGAGATACAGTGTTGGAAAGTGCAAGGAAGCCAAGGTTGGGATATTTTTTTCTGAAAATAGAATTTTTATGATAATATGATGAGATTACCAGCTCTGCTTCTGTAATACTCTAGTATCAGACAAGATTGCTTTCCATAGTAGGAAAGAGAAATGAAAAGGATAAAGGTAAACTAGTTCAGAAAAAATTAAATAAAGTAAACTAGTGCATTATGAATATCTTGATGAGTAGAAACCAGCAACTGAGTTGTTCTTTCATTTAATTGAGACATCAATATGGCACATTTCATTATATTACTTTCAGAAATCTTTTCATGATTTGAACAAATGAAACTGAAAACAAATACCTTTCAGTTTATATTGATGAATATGTGTTTTATTGAGTTAGTTTCACCATAAGTCTTGTAGAAATTAGGAGCTAATATATATCAACGAAAAATGTAATGAATAACAAAAAATGATATATTGGAGTGCTATGAGGCACAAATGATAATTATTTGGTTGCCTTCACCTGAACAATCCTGAAAATAGCCAGTCTTTTTTTGTTGCCTGTTACTAAAATGAAGCTATCATGGTATAATTATAGAACAAACATGTGAAATGTTGCTTGAATGGACATTTTCAGCCATTCTTTGGCTAAATGAAAACATTTTCTGATCGACCGATGCTCTTTTTCACTTAAGCATTCGTTGGCAATCAAACAGTTACTTTTATTGGCATTATTATCATCATCATCTTTGTAGATGGGAAAGAAGGAAAGACCCACAGGGCAGGATATACTACGTTGACCACAACACACGTACCACAACGTGGCAGCGACCTACACTCGATTCAGTCAGAAACTTTCAACAGTGGCAGGTACAACACGCACAACTCCAGCAAACCGCCATGCAACAGCTGCAACAAAGACTCTACTTACCGGTATGTCTTCCAACATTCAGGCTTTATTTCTTTATGCTAGATTCAGTAATGTTAACTGTTTTCGAATAGTTCTTTTTTGAAATAGTAGATGCAAAAAGCAGAAGATGTAGCCAATGTATTTCTTATGGGTGGAAGTATCATAGGAAAATTGTGCATTTTGTAAGTAGCATAATTTGTATGGGCCCTTCTGAGATATCTTTCTCTGCATATTTTCTTGTTTAACACAATTATTACTGCCTTGAATAGTTTAATGTGATTGTTGGAACTGCATGCACAAGAGTAATCGCATTATTCATTCCTACCATGTAATATGCTCCCAGAAAAAAAGTCATACCCAGTAATATTAGGTATAAAGTTAAGAAATTCTATCGGGTTCAAACAGATGATATATTCTGAAAAAAATACTTTTACCATACCTATGCAGTCTAAATGCTTGATTTTAACAACCCCTATTGGAAGTTACCATTTAGAAGAGACCACATTGTATAATATCGGGAATGCTTAACATTTTGATAGTTATCCTTTTGTGGAACATTTATATTTCTTTACAAACATTAACCCTATTCCAACTGGGGGGGGGGTCAATTTGACCCCCCCCCTCCACAAATTTTGTGATCGCGCCGCCGCGGAAAATTTTTTCACCACGAGACTCGCTGACTTTTTACTTTCAAGTCTTGCGCAACTTTTTAGACTATTTTCGCGAAAATCGGGCATATGGTTACGTCGCCGCGTCACTTTTTGTACATGCNGTACAACATGCACAACTCCAGCAAACCGCCATGCAACAGCTGCAACAACGACTCTACTTACCGGTATGTCTTTCAACATTCATATTAAATCATTTTGTTATGCTAGATTCAATAATGTCAAATGTTTCAGAATGCGATTGCCCAAAGAGGTTAGCAGATATTTTACTTGTGAATAGTTTAATATGATTGTTGGAGGTACATGTTCAAGTGCTTTACCATTATTCATTCTTACCACATGATATGCCCCCTGAAAAAAATTATGCCAAGTAAAACCGTATTTCCATTGAATTTAAATTAGACTTTCTGCTAAACGTATACAGTCTAAATGCTTGAAATTATCTATCCCTATTGGAAGTTACCATTTGACACCACATTGTATGATATCAGGAATGTGTAATATTTTGACAGTGATCCTTTTGTGTAATATTTATATTTCTTTATGAATATTGAAGGAAAAAACACAACTTGGAAGATGCAATTTCTATGGCATTGTTGATTTTGAGATTGATGTTTAAATTGTCAAAATATGGCACAATTCTTAAATTTCAGTTACAATGATGATGTGAAATAAACAGTGTCTTTTTATTGATTTGTGCCTGGTCTGCTTTCTTTCTTCCATACAGCAAGCTGCAGGAGGCGTAGATCCAAGCGATCCCCTGGGAGCTCTACCAACAGGATGGGGTGAGTGTCATCAATGATTTTGATTTACCAATAAAAATAGAAAAATAAATAAATGAAATTCATCCGTAACATTTTCTTTTTTAAAGATTGCTGCCATTGAATTTCATGAGAGAACTTTGATCGGTGTCTGAGTGGGTGTTGTTCAAAAGTTGAAGTTGATCGGAACATGCCAATCAAAATCATTGCTTCATGCACGTTTTGCTAAATGCGTATATTATGCGTGAATCAAAATGCGTGTAGCAATTTGCAACTGATGTGCAGTTGATTTGTGATCAATTGCAACTTTTGGACAACACCCTCTAAAAAGATATACATTTTTCATCAATGTTTGATACAAATATTTTACTATTCTATTTTACATGAATGACAAGAGAAGAAAGTGACCAGAGTAACATCATCAAGACCTTTTTTGCCATTAAGTGATGATAATTTCAATCTTGTTACATTGCTTGTCCTGCAAATGGGAGCGTCGTGGTGTAGTGGTTCGGACTCTCGCCTCTTAACTAGAGGGTCGGTGGTTCGAATCTCTCCCAGGGCGTTAATTTCCTTCAGGAAGAAATTTACCCATAATATGCTGCACTCAACCCAGGTGAGGTGAATGGGTACCAGCAGGAATTTATTCTTCTAAATGCAGAAGCGCCTACTTGGCAGCTATGCTATGGCCGGGTAATAATATTAGACAATTTGTCTCGCGCCTCTGAATAGGTGACTAGAGAGATGGCGTGTTTAAATGCTATATATTATTATTATTATATCTTAATGAATTTTTTAGTTTATTTAATTATTTTTAATCATTTTTTTTTTTACAGAAAAGCGCACAGATCCTCATCAAAGAGTGTACTTTGTGAACCATCTGAACAGAACAACGCAATGGGAGGACCCAAGAACGCAGGGCCAAGGGTATGTACATCTCGAAAAACAGACATAGATATCTACATTCGGGACTGAACAACCTAGAAAAGTATTATTCAGCGCCCAAGAGGTGGCCGTAATATTTCATTCTCCCCCAAGAGGAAAAATCTTAAATTACGTTTGGATAGAGTTTTCATACTTTGCTAGTTTTTGCTCATAGAATGTACTTTGTCAACCATCTGAATAGAACAACATAATGGGAAGACCCAAGAACACAGGGAAATGGGTGTGTACATTTTGTAAATAAGGCATAGATTTCTACATGTGGGGCTGAAAAACCTAGAAAATTATCATTCAGAGCCCAAGAGGTGGCTGCAATATTTCATTTTCCCCCAAGAGGAAGAGTCTTCAATTATGTTTGAGAAGATTGATAGGACTTTAGCTTTTGTGACTGCGGTGCTTTGCAAACTATGCAACACCTTCTTCAATACCCGATTCTATCAGAACAGTGCAGTGAAGACGACCTGATGGCTGCAAATAGAAAGGGCCTACAATGTGCCAGATTCTGGCAATACATTAAATAGACATGACTTAGATGTTGGACTCGAAAGGAAGGAAGGAATAAACTTCTTAATTGTTTTTCTTATAATCTATTCTAGATATTAATATCTAAGGAATCTGAACTGAAACCAGAACTACATTTGTGTAAATTAGATGCACATTTCTCAATCTCATCAAATTATGATGACGTTAACAATAGAAACTGAAAGCAGCATATGAATAATTCGTGGAAAAAAAGTGAAGTGTTATTTCAAATTAATGTCAGTTTGATGAATACAGACTGACTTTAAACCAGGTTCATCAATCACCGTTATATGATCCGTCATGTTAATATAGAAATATTCATGTGTTAAAATCTACAATGATTTTTAAAAAAAATATCCGCACCACATAATATCCAATTCTTTTTCCCAGCAATTTTGTTGTTCATTTCAACCATACTTTTGAAAGTTTCCTTTTAATCCCACAAAATTAGTCTGCCAGATTCTCTCTTAAAGGGGAATTTCACCCAGGTATTGATGTCTTCTCAATGGATGGAGAAAAATTCAATCATCAAACTGAAAATTTGAGCGAAATTCATTAAAAGATTATGTATTTTCAAAGTTTTGGATTCCATCCCTCATGGGCTCCTTAAATTGGCAATCTACAAGAAAAAAATGGTTGTCTCCATTCACTTTGTACACAGAATTTCACCTTTTCTTCTTTTTCTAAAAAAAGTAGATAATGGATTACTTTTCTCTTTAAGTATAATATGATCATATTGATTCCGCATGAATGTTGGGATGAATCTTGTTGACTCAGTGTCTACTTTTTTTGTAAAAGGAACAAAATGTGAAGTTTTATGTACAAAGTAAATGGAGAGTTATCGATGTTGGCAGCTATTTTGTGCTTGTAGGTTTGCCAAGTCAAGAAGCCCCTGAGAGTTGGAAATCAAAACTTTTAAAAGTCATAAATTTGGAATGGATAATCAGAGTTTACTCAAATTTTCACAGTTTTAATGACAGGTGAATTTTATTTGTTATCCATTTATTCATTAATTTTCAGGGCTAGCACGCAGGAAGCACCTCTCCCCGATGGCTGGGAGATCAGATATACCAAGGAAGGTGTCATGTACTTTGTAGATCATAACAACAGAAGAACGACTTTCACAGACCCAAGGCCGAGTGCTTCAAAAGGGTAAGCAGCATGAGTACATAAGTTTGTGATGATTTCTTTTTTTAAAGTGTACAATTCACACAATAAGTTACAACCAGAAGATTTGAAATGACCTGTTTAAATTATTATGATGATGATTAGGAATGAGTTGATGACAATGATATTGAAGTGGAGTAGTGTTATGATGATGATGATGATGATGATGAAGATGACAATGGTGCTAATAATGATGATAGTTGTGGCACTGATGAATTCTCAGTTCTTCTTTTCCTGTACAGTCCTTCAGGTGTTCTTGGTAGTTCTGTTGCATGATGAGGACAATGGTGATGATGACGATTGTTTGTGGTGTTGATAATGATGATGACAATGATGATGATGATGATGATGATGATGATGATGATGATGATGATGATGATGATGATGATGATAATGATGATGTTGTTTATAATTATGATGATGAAAATTATAACCATTAGGATGATGGTGAAATTGTAAAATTAGGAAGTATTAAAGTTTGAAATTCGTAAAAGTAGTTACTATAGATTAATTTATTCTTCTCTTTTTGTTCAGTCCCAAA
Organism: Temnopleurus reevesii; assembly: GCA_036244855.1. Lineage (NCBI taxonomy): Eukaryota > Metazoa > Echinodermata > Echinoidea > Temnopleuroida > Temnopleuridae > Temnopleurus > Temnopleurus reevesii. Next base: position 200,726 of record BQKZ01000684.1, read on the forward strand.
GGTGCATTTGGTGTTCCCATTGCATACGAGAGGAGTTTCAGATGGAAGCTGGGTGTTTATGATGACGGTGATACTAATGTTGATAATGTTCGATCAGAATTATAATGCAGAATGAAAGACCATGCTATTAATTCTCTGATCTTCTCTTTCTCTTTAGTCCCAAAGGTGCGCTTGATGTTCCCATTGCATACGAGAAGAGTTTCCAATGGAAGCTGGGTGTTTATGATGATGATGATAATGATGATGATGTCAGATTAGAATGTTATTATCATATAATGGAGAATGATAGACCATTATAATAATTCTCTTGTATTCTTTTTCTGTTCAGTCCCAAAGGTGCATTTGGCGTTCCCATTGCATACGAGAGGAGTTTCAGATGGAAGCTGGGTCAGTTCCGATATCTATGTCAGATCAATGCACTGCCGAGTCACGTCAAGATCAGTGTCACAAGGAATACATTGTTCGAAGACTCTTTCCATCAGGTAAACTTGAATACTGTATAGTGGAACATTTTCGCGGGGTTTAATTTTCGTTCTTTTCACAGCGAAATTGCTGACCGCGAATTTAAGACCCGCGAAAATAATCCTTAAGAATTTGTACGAAAAGTTGGTATGTACAGGACTTCATACATTGAGTTTTGAAGTAGCACAATATCGCTTTCAATGATTCGATTGCGTAAATGTTTGCATTTCTAATCATAATCTCCAGAATATATAGTGTGATTATATGGTCATTCTTTATACTTTTTTAGCATTTGAAAGCTTTCTCTTATAGCAGTAATCATTTTCTGTTTCTTGAAAAATCTGTATTAGTTAGGTCGGGAGATCGTACTTTTTCATGGATTGTACGAATTCATTACACTGCGAAAATGTTCATGGACTAACCAAACGCGAAAAATTAATATCGCAAAATTATCACGCTATACATTATACATCAAGAACCATGATAACTATATAATTTATACCGGTATCTTATTGCTACTATAATGAACGTGGCAGGCAAAGTAGGGAAATAACTCTCTTATTCAGTCCTTTCAAGTAACAGCAAGATCAGTGTCACAAGGAATACATTGTTTGAAGATTATTTCCATTAGGTAAAGTATCTGCATTTGGTATAATGCCATTATTATAATTTAAATATAACAATGTGGCGAAACTAACTTCCATTCTAACGGAACATAAAGAATAGTGTCACTATTAATGCGCTGTTCAAAGACTCTTTCCACCAAGTTGAACCCTGTTCAATGTGTGGAGTATTATGGGTCTTGATTGGCAAGCCCCTTCATATGGGAGGGCAAACATTCTTTTTTCTTTTGCATGGTATGGAAAATATTATGTAGATTTTAAGCATTTTAGGTTGGGTGGGGGGTGGTCTTTGCTAAACTGTTGCTCACTTCTCTCCCAAGAGTGAAAGTGCAGTTTGTTATTGCCAAGCTGACGCTGATTTAATGGCCTCTGCTATGGTTTAAAAAAAAGCAGAGTTGCATTATGATATTATCTAGTATACCTCATTTTGTTTGTATTTAATATAAAAATTATATATCCTTTTTCTCTCACAGATCATGAGGTTACAAGCATTTGACCTGAGGAGACGGCTCTACATCATTTTCAGAGGAGAAGAGGGTCTAGATTATGGTGGCGTAGCAAGGTATGATAAGAATCACCCTCAAACTAGTGGAATGACTCGCTTTCATTTTCATTGGTGTTCCAGGATACGAGTTCAACTTCAAACGTGGATTGTGCATAGATATAGAAAGGACAATTGTCTGATTAGCTTTTTGGGTCATGATGTTCAAAGGCCAAGGTGTAAAAAACTTGGTTTGTAGATGCATATTAAATGAAGGGACAGCAATGAGGGTTAAGAGATCAAAGCGGTATAACAAGATCTAAAAGGCCATAAAACTTGTACAAAATACCTAAAATATTTGTACCATGGTAGAACAATGTTAGATGTTTATTTGTAATGCAAAGTCTGTCAGCTTAGAGATGACAAAACATCAGCAAGAATATTCTGTAGTTCACCTGACAAAGAGGTTACTTTCAATATATTTAAATATTTTATTTTCCTCTCTCTAATTTTCTCAGAGAATGGTTCTTCATGTTATCACATGAGGTACTGAACCCCATGTACTGTCTCTTTGAGTATGCAAACAAGAATAACTACTGTCTACAGATCAACCCAGCCTCCTCAGTCAACCCTGATCATCTCCAGTACTTCCGATTTGTAGGAAGATTTATTGCCATGGTGAGTAGCAGTTCTGATTTTTGCAGATAATTTTCCTTTTGTTTTGTTTTAAATTTCATTATCAAGGTTAATTTGGACCCCAGTTGGACCACTATTTTGTAAAAGTTACACCATGGGTCTAAATGACATTGATTTTAAAACCTAAGATGAGTTAACTTTATTATATTTGCAATATCAATTAGTGAGCCAAAATTGTAAATCTGAGTGTAATAAAGTCAGTTTTGAGACAAACTTCCTCCTAGTGGGAAAATTATTTACATGGATTAAAAAATGGAATGGGAGCAAATATTCAAACTTTAAAAACACTTTTTATTGCAACCTTACAGCAAACTAGAATAACATCTTTTAATTGAATCTAATTGATTTCTAAGTGAAAACATTTACAATTTAAAAAATATGACGGATTGCCCACATTCATTTTACCCATCAAGGGAAGCTTTTATGGAGATTTTTCTGCAATATAAAACTTTTCTGGCAGTTTTTCAAATTAATTCTTTTCCTTTTTTTCATTGCAGGCACTCTACCATGGTAAATTCATCTACAGTGGTTTCACTATGCCATTCTACAAGCGCATGCTCAACAAGCCTCTAACACTCAGAGATTTGGAGAGTATAGACCCAGAATTCTATAACTCTCTTGTTTGGATCAAGTAAGATAGGCTTTATTTTAACGTAATTTGGTGATGATGATGATGATGATGCTGATGATGATAATGGTAGTGGTGATGGTGGTGGTAATGATTGTGATGTTAATGATCATAACGATGATGGTGATGATGACCATGGTTATGGTGATGATGATGATGATGATGGTGATGATGATGATTGTGATGATGACGATGATGACGATGATGATGATGATGATGATGATGATGATGATGATGATGATGATGATGATGATGATGATGATCAATGATGATGATGATGATGATGATGATGATGATGGTGTGATGGTGATGATGATGATGATGATGATGGTGATGATGGTGATGATGATGATGATGATGATGATGATGATGATGATGTGATGGTGATGATGATGATGATGATGATGGTGATGATGTTGCTGATTGTAATGGTGATGATGATGACGACGATGGTGATGGCAGTGGTGATGATTGTGATCGAGATGATGATGCTTTTATCTGGTTTAAGTTCAGTGATCTTAAATCAGAGTATTATTGTAATAAACTGGTTGTGTCTACTAACTGACTCATAAGAAACACAAGGATTGCATCATATGCATATCCAACGTTTTATCTTTGTTAAACGGTTACTCCACGCCAAAAATAACTTGCTTTGCTTAAAAGTGCAAAAATTAGACGAACATATCAAACAAAATTTGAGCGAAATCGGACAATGAATAAAGAAGTTATGGATTTTTGAAATACTTTTAAAAATAATTCAAATGGTTATATTTTTAGCAAATTGGCAACTTTGGATCACGTGACATGGCAAGGTGATGACCTAGGTTTGTTACTTCTCTAAAATTGGTTATTCATACACCATTGACACCATTGCTTTTTACTCCCTTGTTTTTTAATGTTTAATTACTATTTGCTGATGAATTGAATATAATATTTATTGAACAATTATGATCAAGGAATGTATAGCTTCAAAACAAGTCTTGCATAAAAGATGAAATAATAAATTATTGAATAAATATGATTTTAATAAACAATTAATAATAATAAGATTTATTCATATTATGAATTTCTCTAATTGAGAAAATATAAATATTTTCAACATTACTTCAATGACGATTCTTGTTCTAACGATTTCAATTTTGCTATTAATTGATTGCATACACATAAAAATTAATATTTCAATAAAACATCTCTTTGAGATCATATTGTTTTTCTACAATTGTTTATATTTGTTATTGTTTTGAAAATCCTATTTTCTTCTTTTTTGTACTATTTTGGTCATTGTAAATCCAGAGTGAATAAAAATTTACCAGAATTTACCAGAATTTAGTGTTAATCGTAGGTTTGCTGTCGTGAAAGCGTAATTACAACACAAAATACACATTTCTTATTAAATATATTGTTTATGAAAATCATATTTATCTACATATTTTGATATATTTTCTTTATGAACAATATTTCAGAAGTTATAATAAAATGATATATAGGCCTATTCGATGCATTCGTCGAGAAAATGGAATTGATTTTGCGTCCAATGGCCTTCAAACAGAGCATACAAAACATAAAAGAGATACAATACATTTATTCTGAAGAAGTGACGAACCTACGTCATCAATACGCCATGTCACGTGATCCAAATATGTAAATTGGCTAAAAATATAACTGTTTTAAAAATATTTAGATATTTTTCAAATATTCATAACTTTCTTATTTGTTGTCCGTTTTCGCTCAAACCTTTTTTTTGATCTGTTTGTCTGATTTTTGCGCTTTCAATCAAAGCTAGACATTTTTGGTGTGGAGTCCTCCTTTAATAATAGATGTATGTGTCAATTTCCAAATTTGCAGGGATAATAATATAGATGAGCTAGACATGGAGATGACATTTGTAGCTGACTTTGAGATTCTTGGTAAAGTGGAAACTGTGGAGCTCAAAGAAGGTGGCAAGGATATTGATGTGACAGAAGAAAACAAAGAAGAGTACATTCAGTAAGTAATCATCTTGCTTACAATTTTTACATTGAATTTTAGTAATTTGTCAAATGGTGTAAGGTTTGAAATAAGCAACATAATTGTTGGAAAAAGACTAATAAGTCTCAGACTTTCAGATTAATTAGAACTGTGAATGGAATATCTGTCCTATAGTGGGCTGTTTATCTAATAAATTGATGACTTAGTTCACTTTTCATTGATTTTACATATACATGTAAGATACATCAACCTGTCTGTATAATACCCTTCCACATTAGTCACAAAAACCTCTTACTTTTAGTGGATCCACAGCCTCTGAGAATATTGACATTATTTTCATATTATGTCCAATATGTAAATCCAATTTCCAGCTTTAGATAAATATGCAGCCAAATGACTGGGTTCATGTTCTTTTTCTTAGATGTCTGATGACATTGTTCCTTGTGACTCCAGCAATTTGTTGTAGATCCATGTCAAAGTTACATACAGCTTTGACCCCTCCCACATATCATGTCATATGTCTAAGTCCCCTTTCACATTCTATATTTAATGTACAGCTTGATGACTCAGTTCCGATTCAACCGAGGCATAGAAGAGCAGACCAAGGCCTTCTTGGAGGGTATGAATGACGTTGTCCCCCTACAGTGGCTCCAGTACTTTGATGAGAGGGAACTTGAGGTATGGACCCCATCACTATTTTATTCATATTGCAAACCTTAGAAACTTATCATTTTGTAAGCACTTTATTTTTTGTACTTCCCATTTCAAGATTTGCACCAAAGAATTTCCCTACTTTGAGAGATGTTAGGTACGGAAAATTATTAATTTACTATCATCAAACTGTTTAGCTGATGCTCTGTGGTATTCAAGTGTTTGATGTTAACAACTGGTAAAGGTGTTTCATCTGTCACCATGAGAGCAAGCATGTACAATTGTTCTAAACTCACTTTTGTTTTCAAATCAGTCAAACTTACCCGAGAATGCCTGTGAATTTTTTTCACAGCTTCTTGGTAAAAGCACTGTCAATCAGTGTTTATTCATGTTGGGATAAGGCAAGAATTATTTCAATCAAAAACTAAAAACATTTAATCATTTCTCCCCTGTTCAGCTTATGATTTGTGGTATGCAAGAGTTTGACGTTGACGACTGGTATAGGTGTCCTATCCGTTGCCACTGCACCCCAGAGAGCAAGCAGGTTATATGGTTCTTAATTCAGGTTATTCTTCAAAACAATAAGACTAAAAATATTTTGTTTCTCCCTGTGCAGCTGATGCTATGTGGTATGCAAGAGTTTGACGTTGATGACTGGTATAGATGTACTATCTACCGCCACTACACACGAGAGAGCAAGCAGGTTCAGTGGTTCTGGAGAGCTGTGAGGGAGATGGATAACGAGAAGAGGGCACGTCTACTTCAGTTTGTTACCGGAACGTGTCGTCTGCCTGTCGGTGGCTTCACAGAGCTCATGGGTAAAAATTTGTCTTTTTCATTATCAAACATTACTGGAAGTTCTTCTAAAACGTTTATATTCAAATAATTGAACCAGACTGTACCAGATGTTCAACACTTCAAATAAAAGATATCTGTCAATCGATACATCAACGTATTCTCTATGGATGTAGGAATAAGCAAATAAAGATGAGATAAGTGATCATGGTGGCTATTTGTTCATTGTTCAATGGGATTTTGAGGAGATGAATATGATTTTAAACAAAGTTACATTATGTCAAGTGAAATGTTCTTCATCAAAGTAATCTTATTGTCTATGGAAAACTATTAATATTTACTATCAATCTCTTTTCATTCATCAAACTTGAATTTTCGTTATCAAACTCAATTTGATACTTGACACTGAAAAAAATTAAACAGTTATTAATGTTCAACACCTCTTGTCTTATTTATGTTATTCAGGGAGCAATGGTCCACAGAAGTTCTGTATCGAGAAGGTCGGCAAAGAAACATGGCTACCGAGGAGTCATACATGGTGAGTGTAGACACAGAAAATGCTTTTAATCCCTATATGACAAGAAGAATAATCAACCCCTTTAAATCTACTTTCAGCTTAGACATTTTTTTCTCTTCGTAATCAAAACCTTGAATTGGTGATGTGAGTGGATAGTGCAAAGATCAGTAAGAAGCATCAGAAAATTGCTGTATATTTAATAATTGCATGCATCAACAAATTTTGGTAATGCAATAGGACATGAGAAGTTTTCGAAAATCTGAATTTAGTCTGCATATATTTGCGATGATCATGCCCTTGCCATTTTAAAGTGCTCCCCGAAAGCCCAGTCCTATTGCCTTTAATAAAGGTATAAATATGTTATTTAAGTTGCATTATCTAATTTCACATCTTTGTTTCTCAATCCTAATGTTTGTGAGATATTTGTATTGTGTGATTATATAAAGATTGATGTTCTATAAATCACATTTGATTCAATTTTCTCAGTTCTTAGAGCCAAAGTTTTCTTTGTTTTTTAATATTTTACACAGAAATCAGTTTTGTGATCGTAACAAAGCCCCTAAAAAATTGTGCTTTTCTTATCTTTGTCTAATCCAGTTTTAATCGGCTTGATCTGCCACCCTACAAGAGCTATGAACAGTTGACAGAAAAACTGACCTTTGCCATCGAAGAGACGGAAGGATTCGGTCAAGAATGATCTCGTCATCAAACTCTTAATGACCATAGCCCATCATTGGAACTCAGATTTGGCCAAATTATATTGACTACTTTATATTGACCATTTATATTGACCAATGAATCCTAAGCCTCGCCCACATTTGAATCTCCTCGAAGCAGCATGGAATGAGTGATGAGGATTGGAAAGAGAAGCGGTGATTGATTAGAATTTATTATATTGACTTTTTAATTGCAAGTCTCGTCCACCTGTGCATTTGAATTGGATCGAAATGACACTGCTGGACTTGCGTGAAGAATAAGAAGTGCAAACAATGAAAGTACATTGATTCATTTTAAATATTGGATTACTACTTTAATTGCAAGCCTCATCCAGATCCGAATTTGATTTATATCGGAGTGACAATTCATGAGCATAACAGCAGTTGTGAGTTGTGGATGGCGATTATGGATATGGAAGGAGTATAATACATGTAGCTTCTTGATTTAGCATGGAGAGGATCAGATACGGTTACCAAGATCAATCGAAGGAAGCATTACTTAATTTACACTGCTAGGCTTCTGCCCGACATCAATCTTTGACTTGGATAATGGAGAAAAGCTTCAAAACATCATGAGTTGGGAATGAATGTGTTTACACAGATGAGCTGCAGAAGAAGATGTTTTATGTTTCCTTGGATGCGCAACAATCTTTCACGTGCAGATTGGAACAGAGCTTCACGATGCAACAAGACTTGAGCTAGCCTCGTGCCAAAAGGATCTTCACAATATTTGTTTTGTAAAGTAATACTGCCCTCATGGTATAGGGCTTTTGATTGTGGATGGATACAAACATCGGATGGTCATGTATTTTCGCACGTTGTAGAATGTAAAATCCAGGCGATTTTTCAGTGTCATGCACAAATTTACGGGAAAATCTTCCATCGATCCTAGAATAGTTGTTTGGCAATCTCATGTTGTTTGTTGATGCAATCTTCAGCCAATAAGGGATCACCTGGTTATGATGTCATCAATCTTCATTTTGCGACATCAGGGAAGTGACCCATATTGTGGTTTCGCATTGACCCCCAAAATTTGAACTTACAATGGAGGGTTGTTTGGGGGAGGCACAGTCATTGCTGATTGATTTTGTGCTGAAATGTCCGCATTGTTCAGAAAGCGAATCAATAAATCAGGAGCAACTGTCAGAGTCAGACAGTTCTATGGCGTGCCATTTTACAGGCAAGGTTGGTGGTTTAAAAAAAATTGCTGATTACCCGAACTGGACTATATCCATGGTTATGTTGCATGAAAACTATCAGAGCGATAATCAGATTAAAGCAATTGCTACTGAATTAAAACCAATTTCAATAGTATGTCACCTAACGTTATGACTGTGTCTGGGTTTGGCAGCAACCGAGTTGCCTCAACATGTTTATATTTGAGGTAATTTTTTTAGTACTCCTATGGGGTGTTGCTCAAAATCAACTGCTAATCAACTGCAACTTTGCAAATTGTAACGCGCATTTTCATTCGTGCACGGTATGCATATTTAACAAGATGCGCATGAAACAATGATTTTGATTGGCGCGTTCCGATCAACTGCAACTTGCGATCAATTGCAACTTTTGAACAACACCCCCCTAGGAAATTAATTTTGATTTCAATAAGTATTCTCTGGTTCATGAAATCCTGGACCATGAGTTGCAGGCTAAAAATTTTATAGCCGTACAAGTCAGAAAGGAAATGACATCAAGTTTTTGATTGATCCTTTCACATGGTAGGATGATGAAAAAAAACAAACACAGTTAGTACACAGCTGACCATTTAAACGAAAATTGAGCACCCTGGATGAATAAACACAAAAAAATTATTAAAAAAAAACACAATGAAAGTCACACATGCAATATCAAGATAACTATGAAAATATATCAGGTGATTTATATTGTTTTTTTTTTTACATCATATGACACCATGAGGAATATTTCCTGTGCCAAAATACACATCACTGCCCCTCTAGCTTTTAGGAGATGATATATATATCAAATCAGCCACCCATCCTCTCTCCTGTGGTGAATATTCCAGTTTCATAGTATGGTGCCTCTTGAGACTCCTGTCTTCTTGTCAAGAATAGGTTGCAATGTTTTACCAGATATTGTTTTTCTGGCATTCAAACATAAGACTGCTCCACAGACTAAAAGAAACCCTGACATAGCGACAAGTAGTCTGCCACATCATTGAAATATATTTTGATTCTTCTACACTAGTAATAATATCATAGACTGATGGGAGTTTCATGCAACATTTCCCTGTTTTTTATGCCTGTTTGTAAACCTTGTTGACAATTTGTTGCTCCTTTGGATTCATACGGCTTGAAATTGAGGCGAATTTTATACATTTGAATTGATAGAAATAGGTTTGAGAGTGGCAGACGAACGCAATATTGAACAAAGTACAAGAGTATCAAATTATTTTTATATCTATGTAGTGATACTCTTTTGTACGATAGATTGCATAATTGGGGTGCTAGGAGAAATACAAGGTTTAGGTATGGGATTTAGCATTTTGGTAATCCAATAGACCATGAATTCTTTCTGATTGGATTTGTGTGTTAAACATGCGCTTATACATGTACTTGGAATGCCAAGGTTGGAATGGCAATTTGCAAGTTATGAAAAGAATAATTTTGAGATAACATATATTTATAAGCAACCATGTCTTGAGGTTATTGATGGGTTTGGTGTGCCCTTATCATAAAGGTTTTCGGTTATCAGTTTCTGACATTACAAAGATTGAAGATTTTGATCTGGGCCTCGTAACATAAAGGTTTGTGATTAATTGCGAATCTGATAGAGATTGATATCAATCGCAAGTCTATGGCAAATCATGTACTAAAGTTTGCAATCGATCGCAAAATCAAATAGCGATGAATCGCAAACCTTTATGTCACGGGGCCCTGGAAGAGTAATGAACCAATTTTATTGTAACTATTGTCCTGAAGGAATTATCAATTTGCGATCCTCCTATTCTATAAAATCCCTATTTTTGTTAGATTCAGTGCCGTAAATTAATCCTCAACATCATATTCTAACTTTTATGGAGGATGGGTGGAAGGGCGCCACTGTTGGAATGTATGAGGCGAATATTTTTTTTATCATAGGGGGCGCAAATTTGCTGAGGGTTGCAAAATTTGAGTTCAATACTTTTTTGGGTGGTTGTCATTTCTTGTGGAGGGGGGGGGGGAACTTTAAGTGGGGGTGCCCCTGCTGCCCTCCCCCCATCTTTCATACCAGATTGTCAAATTCTTGGGGCATGTATGTTAAAAATGAGAATTAAAACTTAGCATTTCATTTTTCATTTCATAATTTTTAATTTTCTTAATTTATTTTATCATTCTAGCTTAAATCTTGTGTAACCATACCAGTTCTAATTTCTTAGCAATCTTATGCCGCAATCTAATTCTATTATATTGTATGTCTTCACCAGGAAATTATAAACTGATGTTTTTAATTGTCCTTTCTGGTTATTATTTTTAATTATGCACATTGTATATATTTATAAATAGACAGATTTATTCACTCACAGACTTATTACTTTTTAAAAAGTTAATTTATCATGTCTCAATTCACCATGCTGATTCTCTAAACCTGATGTTTCAATTTTATTGCCTTGGGTCACAAAAATATATTAATGAAAAGCAATCTAATGAAAAAAATCATTTTCAAGAACTCTTACTATGACAGTTTCTGTCACATATTGTCGCCACATATTTTATCAATATTTTTCCCATTTTTTTCCCAATGGATATTTCCTTTTTCCTTTTTTTATGCAGCATAGTTGAAGTTCTTTGTAAAGACACATCTTGCTAATAAGAAATGTTTTTGATCCGTTTTGAAAACACTTACGAAAATATAATATGATTTTAAGATCATCTATTGTTTTATCATCACCTCTCGTGCAAGGTTTGTTGGAGAAACGTGAATAGAAAGTAATATTGTCCAACCAATATATTTCTTGCGTATGCATAGTGTGATGAATTTTGAAAGTCAAATCTGGAGAGATTTGAAAGCGAAATGATTTATCTTGTTTTCTATACCATTCTAATTGAAATATTTATGTGTTTGATTTTTGTTGCATGTTACAGTGTTTACAGTCAAACCTGGATATAAAGGCCACCTCAAGTTATTTTTGCAAATTTCGCAGTTGTAGCCTCGCAAAAATGTTTCCACTTGGTATGAAGCGCACACAAACACGATCAAAAACGCGAAAATAACACACACTTTCAAACTTGTCCCAGAACGCAAAAATATCTGCATTGAAAATATTGGCTTATACAGCATTTGTTTCATATCATCATATCAGACAGTTTTGTTTCATACAGCACAATACTAAAATAATGGTCTGCCTAAGAAACATAATAACCAATAATAGTCGATAATGTGATGGTCAAAATAGAGAGTTGATCACTACAGACATCTTACCACTAAGCAAACGCTAAAGACTGATGGTCAATATAGACAGGTGGCCTTTTGAGACAGGTGGCCTCTAGAGGCAGGTTTGACTGTATTCTTCTAATTCTGCTTTCTAATCTGTGCAATTAACACTCTCGGTGGTATGTGTCAGTGGCTTTATATATATTTCTTGTATAGTTCGCGTGTTGGGCAAAGGTTTGGTACTGTGCGTGTGGCTTGCTTTGTATTTTTGCTCAGTTGGGAAATATGAAGTGTTATCAAACAAGGAATCATGCTCTTTGTTCATTTTACATGGGCTCACTTGGAAAGGGGAGATAATTTTGAAATTTTATATGTACTGTAACCCCAAACTCATTCTCCTATAAGTAGTTCATGCTGATTGATTGTTCATATAAAGCACATGTAAACAACGAGCATACCCCTATTTCCTATCTCCTATTTGTTGAGATCTGTGCGCATTATGAAAAGCAAGATGTCTACTATGTCTACTAGATGTAAGAGTTATTCCAAATGAAATATAAATTACCTGGTTTCCGATGAACGTCTTTATAATCTCACAATCCATGAGCTTTGTACATTTTGATTTGCTAATATAATTTATATAAATTTGCATGTACATTTATTAAGCCCCATCTGTATATTTTTCATTTAAAGATAATTTTAATTTAATATTTACAAGATGTTTATATTAGATATATTGCGCTAATTAGGGGACTCTCCATCTATATAAAAGTAAATTAACTGTGTGTGTTTTCCTCAATATAAATACTATGAATATGTCATAGATAAATAGATAACGCGTAAACCTAGTGCCTGTGTGAGGACCAATGTCATAATAATTTTTAACCATTTTAAAAAGAAGGCAAGTATATAGCAAAGTTTTTCCTGACAAATGCAAGTAACATAGAAAATGGCCTTGTTTGCTTTATTTAGACATTGGAAAGGGTTTACTGATGGGGTCAATTTGAAAAGGGAACATTGAATCTTACCATCAACTTTTCTGTGTCTTTTATTGCCGCCAGTTATTGTTTTCATGTGTCTCCCACTTCTGTTTGGTAATGAGGTATTGCTCGAGTTTGAACGCATTAGGTTGTTTTGTAATGAATTTTCATTGCGATGTATGGTGGTGTTCACATGAATTAAGTTATATTCGGTCCGTTTGTGTGATCTCATTTTGAGAAAGACAAAGAATGAACACACTTCTCTTTCTTATGATAAGAAGCAATTGCAATCCATGGGTGTGTTCATATGATCCAGTTTTATACTGGTTACATGAGTGTGATTCACATGTGAGAAAGTCTGAACACACTAAATAAAAGTAGCCATTGGAAGACACGTTGTTAACAAGAACCTGTGTTCATTCTACTTCTAGGCCCCGTAACATACAGGTTTGCGATTAATTGCTAATCTGATAGCGATTGATATCAATCGCTAGTCTATGGCAAATCATGTACTACAGTTTGCAATTGATCGGAAAATCAAATAGCGATTAATCGCAAACCTTTATGTTACGGGCCCCTAGTATTGTGATTTAGTATGGGAAAAATAAATCTTACGAGAAGTTATTGCAATACTAGCGTAGTTCTGATCGTTTGAAAAATGTTGAAGTAAGAACACAT
>BQKZ01000685.1:0-10249 GCA_036244855.1 Temnopleurus reevesii
CCAAGCATTCAAATGTGTACAAACCCAATGGGAAGACCCCTTGACTTGCATTTATACAATTAAACTATAAAATGTTGAAGAGTTGCATGCCATGCAATGGTAAAATGAAACTACATGTAGAATTTTTAGGGAGGTATAAACAGAATGCAGTTCCAGTCAATCCAAGCAAAAATTTATACATGCACTGCAGCAACATTTTATGATCGATGTATGTAAACTTTTGACCCCCTGAATTTATGCAATTTGAGAAATTATGTCCAACACAAAAACTTTAATATTAGAGAATGATAAAAATTGTTTAATAGAAGCATAATAGAGATCATGTTTAAAGGGAAACTTCACCAAGACATTGGTGTTCTCTCAGTGGGTGGAGAATAATTCAATGATCAAACTGTGAAAATTTGAGCAAAATCGGATAATCCATTAAAAAGTTATCAATTTTTAAAGTTTTGATTTCCATCCCTGATGGGCTCCTTAAATTGGCAACATACACAGACAAATGGCTGCTAACATGGAGAACTCTCAATTCTCTTTGTACACAAAATTTCACATTTTGTTCCTTTTACAGAAAAGTAGATAAGGAATCAACAATATTCACCCCAAAATGCATGCAGAATCATGTCTTTACCATATTTGAAGAGAGAAGTCTTCTATTTCTAGAAAAATGTGAAATTCTGTGTACAAAGTGAATGGAGAGTTCTCCATGTTGGCAGCCATTTTGTGCAGGTAGGTTGCCAATTTAAGCAGCCTGTGAGGGGTAGAAATCAAAACCTTGAAAATTCATAACTTTTGAACGGATTGTCCGATCTTGCTCAAATTTTCACAGATTGACCATTGTATTTTTCTTCATCCACTGAGAGCACATCAATGTCTAGGTGAAGTTCCCTTTTAACTATCTCAATCAGGAAAAAGTTCAACAAATGTGTATAAGTTTGCGGAAGATGCGATGAAGCATGTTTACATCAGATGTATAAACTATTAAACTTTTGACCCCTACTGTATATGAATGAATCGAATATCCTTTCCTGACTTTTGATCTGTAAGGGATTAAGACGTAATAAGAAATTACAAATTTTCTTACAAAACCCATGCCAACATGAGTCCAAAACATGCAAACAAATGGAGGTATTCTGCATTTGAGTCTTGCTTTTCTGGAAACGTAGATTTAGCTACAGCTGACTTCTGAAATATGAGGCATGCTACATATTTCAATGTGTCAGTCAAATGTGTCAGTCTTTCATGAAAGCGAAAAAATTATTTCTGAAAATTATCTTTACAAAGAAAGACCTTAGTCTTATTCAGCCTCCCAAATAGTCCAAACTGCAACGTAAACACGTCACCATTTTGTAATTTGGATTGAAGGTTCATATGTAAGCGCTATGGGCATGCACATGCACTATGTGCATTGCGTAGAGCATAATGCATGGCAGCTCCATACAAAATTACCAAATGGCGCCATGTTTACATTATATGATGGACTGTTTGGGGTTGAAATATTTGAAGGGGAAACGTGTCATTCTTTTATTGTTGTGAAAAACTTAAAAGAGGGGAAGTACAAATAGTGGAAGAGCTATGATTGTTATAAAAAGGGAATTCATTTTAAAAGAAGAGTCCACCCGAAAATGATATAATTTTTAATAGAAGCTGAAAAAAATTGGTAAGCAGAACAAAAAAAGTTTGAAGAAAATCGGACAAGTAATAAAAAAAGTTAGGATTTTTTAAAGATTTGAGTAAAAAAGCGAATC
This sequence comes from Temnopleurus reevesii, assembly GCA_036244855.1. Classification (NCBI taxonomy): domain Eukaryota; kingdom Metazoa; phylum Echinodermata; class Echinoidea; order Temnopleuroida; family Temnopleuridae; genus Temnopleurus; species Temnopleurus reevesii. The sequence continues at coordinate 1,746 of BQKZ01000685.1, forward strand.
TGTGAAAATTTTCGGACATGTTGCCAATTCGATGACATCATGGGTGCACAACTGACCTGAGTTTTCTTTATATTTATGGTACAAAATTCATCATTTCTACAGAAAGATACAAAGTTGGTATGAATGTAAAATGCAAATATGGAATGTTGGTATGGGCATCCTCCTCTGCGCCGGGTTGCTCATCTGCGCCTCATTGACATACGCGATGTAACTCACGCGCTCGGTGAAATCAAGAATTTGTCTCGAAAATCTCCCAAGCATTCAAATGTGTACAAACCCAATGGGAAGACCCCTTGACTTGCATTTATACAATTAAACTATAAAATGTTGAAGAGTTGCATGCCATGCAATGGTAAAATGAAACTACATGTAGAATTTTTAGGGAGGTATAAACAGAATGCAGTTCCAGTCAATCCAAGCAAAAATTTATACATGCACTGCAGCAACATTTTATGATCGATGTATGTAAACTTTTGACCCCCTGAATTTATGCAATTTGAGAAATTATGTCCAACACAAAAACTTTAATATTAGAGAATGATAAAAATTGTTTAATAGAAGCATAATAGAGATCATGTTTAAAGGGAAACTTCACCAAGACATTGGTGTTCTCTCAGTGGGTGGAGAATAATTCAATGATCAAACTGTGAAAATTTGAGCAAAATCGGATAATCCATTAAAAAGTTATCAATTTTTAAAGTTTTGATTTCCATCCCTGATGGGCTCCTTAAATTGGCAACATACACAGACAAATGGCTGCTAACATGGAGAACTCTCAATTCTCTTTGTACACAAAATTTCACATTTTGTTCCTTTTACAGAAAAGTAGATAAGGAATCAACAATATTCACCCCAAAATGCATGCAGAATCATGTCTTTACCATATTTGAAGAGAGAAGTCTTCTATTTCTAGAAAAATGTGAAATTCTGTGTACAAAGTGAATGGAGAGTTCTCCATGTTGGCAGCCATTTTGTGCAGGTAGGTTGCCAATTTAAGCAGCCTGTGAGGGGTAGAAATCAAAACCTTGAAAATTCATAACTTTTGAACGGATTGTCCGATCTTGCTCAAATTTTCACAGATTGACCATTGTATTTTTCTTCATCCACTGAGAGCACATCAATGTCTAGGTGAAGTTCCCTTTTAACTATCTCAATCAGGAAAAAGTTCAACAAATGTGTATAAGTTTGCGGAAGATGCGATGAAGCATGTTTACATCAGATGTATAAACTATTAAACTTTTGACCCCTACTGTATATGAATGAATCGAATATCCTTTCCTGACTTTTGATCTGTAAGGGATTAAGACGTAATAAGAAATTACAAATTTTCTTACAAAACCCATGCCAACATGAGTCCAAAACATGCAAACAAATGGAGGTATTCTGCATTTGAGTCTTGCTTTTCTGGAAACGTAGATTTAGCTACAGCTGACTTCTGAAATATGAGGCATGCTACATATTTCAATGTGTCAGTCAAATGTGTCAGTCTTTCATGAAAGCGAAAAAATTATTTCTGAAAATTATCTTTACAAAGAAAGACCTTAGTCTTATTCAGCCTCCCAAATAGTCCAAACTGCAACGTAAACACGTCACCATTTTGTAATTTGGATTGAAGGTTCATATGTAAGCGCTATGGGCATGCACATGCACTATGTGCATTGCGTAGAGCATAATGCATGGCAGCTCCATACAAAATTACCAAATGGCGCCATGTTTACATTATATGATGGACTGTTTGGGGTTGAAATATTTGAAGGGGAAACGTGTCATTCTTTTATTGTTGTGAAAAACTTAAAAGAGGGGAAGTACAAATAGTGGAAGAGCTATGATTGTTATAAAAAGGGAATTCATTTTAAAAGAAGAGTCCACCCGAAAATGATATAATTTTTAATAGAAGCTGAAAAAAATTGGTAAGCAGAACAAAAAAAGTTTGAAGAAAATCGGACAAGTAATAAAAAAAGTTAGGATTTTTTAAAGATTTGAGTAAAAAAGCGAATCTGTGAAAATTTTCGGACATGTTGCCAATTCGATGACATCATGGGTGCACAACTGACCTGAGTTTTCTTTATATTTATGGTACAAAATTCATCATTTCTACAGAAAGATACAAAGTTGGTATGAATGTAAAATGCAAATATGGAATGTTGGTATGGGCATCCTCCTCTGCGCCGGGTTGCTCATCTGCGCCTCATTGACATACGCGATGTAACTCACGCGCTCGGTGAAATCAAGAATTTGTCTCGAAAATCTCCCAACCGCGTGTAAAGTGAATGGGGTGCAGAGAAGGGACCCAAATATTTTTAACTGCAAATGTTTCATCTACAATGACATTGTGCCTGGTCAGTTGGCTGAGATATTTCTCACACATAATCTTCAGGATATTTGTGACAATATCAGATTGAAATTGAATTGGATATTCGTTGACTTCATGCTTTTTTCAAGCTGAAAGTTTAGATGCGCAGACGTGCGACCTACCATCTGTATCATGAAGATATCCTGTAGTTAAAGTTTTGAGGAAATAATATTTTTGGGAGAAAGAGTAACATTTTATAATATTGATATGAATATTACATGGTCAGTTGTGCACATGTGAGGTCATCAATTGCCAATTTTTTTCTAAATAACTAAGCATTCATAACTTTCTTATTAATTGTCTGATTTTTCTCAAACCTTTTTTGTTCTGTTCATCTGATCTTTCTGCTCTTATATATTATTTTTCATCAGACTCTTCTTTTAAGATAAAGAAACAACTTACTCTTTGTACTGTTTTGAGATGACCAAAATTTTCTTTGCTTTTTTTCTTCCTTACAGATCGACCAAACATCATGGCACTATCAATGCAAGACCGAAGCTACAAACAAGTGGTCTACAAAATTGGGAAATCTTTGTCACCAGACGAGATCCATGACTTTAAATTCCTCTGCAAAGATATTCCCGGTTTCACACAAACAGATGTGGATGAAATATCCGACGGGCTGTCTCTCGTCACCAAACTAGAACAATTGGACGTCCTAACGAAGGATAGAGTTGATTTTGTGGTGGAGAAGTTATCTGATGTGAATAGGAACGATTTACAGGGTGAATTGAAGAGATATGAAGAAGATTTTATCTCGGGACCTCAATCCATGCAAATAGGAGGTCTCGTAGGCCAGCCGATGAGTGCTCAAGTTCAGCACAATAATGGCTTCCAGTCGGCAGGTAACATCTCACATCTCAAGCTCTTTTTGCTTTAAACATTTTGTCAATTCAAATGCAATTATCAAGTGCACAATAATTCTTCAAAGGCATACATATACAATTGTAGACAAAGAAAACCTCCAAAAATCAATGAATTTTTAATTCAATTGGAATGCTTATCTATGACTTACTTAGGGCTTCTGCTTGTCACAGAAAAGATGCAATCAAAATTTACGAAGAAAAATGTGAACCAAGCCAAGGTTTTTGCAAATTGAAATGTATCTCACAGGTCCCTGGCCTTATTGCAACAGTAAGGACTGATTTGATTAGGTCTTTACGGTAAATTTACATCACAGTTGCTCACAGAGCCGTTGCTTTGTTTTTATTTTAGTAGCCGGCAACAAGAACTTGTTTTTTTATGGCATGAGTGAGGATAAATTGATGTAAACACAGTCTTATGATGTTAGAATGTATGTAACCATGAAGTGATGAAAAAACAAACAACTGATCCATGAGAACATTTTACTGCTCATATTTAAGACATTCCTTGTGATCTTTTTCAGTTTTTTTAAAACAAATTTAAATTGTTTCACTGTACATATATATGCAACAACATTTCACAAATCTTTCTAATATCGTAAATTTCATTAATTACTGTATTTTCACATTTTTTTTCACAGCTTTCAACTCACAAAATCAGCCTGCAGTGATGGGAGAAGGTAAATTAGCAACAAGCTCATTTTATTTTCTTTCTGTTGAATTAAATGTGTTGATCAGCAGAAAGGGTGAATATGTTTGAGAAACATAACTACGAGAAAAATTAAATTATTGCAAAAATTATGGTCTTGGGCTTTATGGCCAATCTTTATGATGCACATTGATTTGTGCACTTGAAAAAAATTACACCCCAATTTATCAAAATGATCCAAAATCACGAAGATATCTGTATGCTAAAATATTGGCTTATACAGTACTTTGTCAGCTTTATTCCTTACCTTTTCTATTCACTTGTTAAGGGGTTACAAAGATCCATAAATGGGTATTTCCACGGGGTTGGGTCCATTTTTGTGACATCCAAAAACCCTAAATCTGTGGCTTTTTCACACCAGGCAAATACAGTCCAATAATGACATCACCCCAATAACAGTATGTCACCCAGAAGTATTCCTCAAAGACCATAGCATATTGGAATTTGATACCTGACAATTTCTTGCACATGCAAAAGCAGTGGGATGTCCATGTAACATAGTGAAATTTTTGTATACCTTTAGCTTCAAATCCAGGAAAGATTTCAAATCCAAATGTGTATAACTGAGAAAAAAAGGCAATTTTCATGAATAGATCAAAGCTTAAGAAGATCTGAATCGATCTTCATAGTGAAGTGACAAAGTGGATCACTGTGTTACATGGACTTTGCATGAAAAGTGGACACAACCCCAAGGAAATACCCAAATACATCTACTTTTTTAACCTGCCAAACCTATAAATGAATTCCAATTTAGATCTGTGGTCACTTGCACAATGAACATGTATAAATAGGTGGCTGCTATTGGCCATATTGTGTTATCTGTCGCCGCCATTCTTTTGTATCGCTGTGTGTGTACAATTTCTGTATAAAGTCAATGCATGTGACAATCCGTCCACAGCAATGACTAAACAGGTGGCAGTGAATGGAGAGGTGATATACAATGCAATAATGCCCTGCCTTACTTAAATAGCAACCACCTACAGTAAGTGACCACCTGGGGGGTGTTTCATCAAGAGTTGTCGCAGAGACAATTAGTCAGCGCTGACAGATTCTGTGATTGGATGAAAAGCACTATCGCTGCCAGTTGCTATGGGAACTGTCGGAAAATTATTCCTTGTCGCTGCGACAAATCTTGATGAAACACCCCCCAGTATGTTTGCCTTGATCATGTCTCTGTTTCCTGTTTAAATAGTGGCTTCTATAGACATGTTTACAGATACTCTATTATTGTTCTGCAGAATCTGACAGTACATCAACAATTAAATGCTATTACCAACACACAACATAACACCCCATTGCGGAGTGTGCATGTAATAAACCCAATTGGGACAGTCACAAATTGATTTGTGTTGGTTTCTGCGCTGCAGGTTCAACCCCTAGTCACGTCTCTCTCTTCCTTTCCTGACACAAGTACTTAAATTTGGAACGAAAAATGATGTAGAACCTAATTTTATCTCGATCTCTATCTCTAGCAGCATTATATATTGTTATAATGCTGACTGGGCAATCCAGCCAATTCTATTTTTGTAATGATACCATTCATCATGTTTCGTAAATATTCTTTTATTGTTTTATCAATCGGAAAATAAAATGCAATACAATCTTTTCTATCCACTTCTTGCAGATCTTACTAATGAGTTTGACATCATCGTAGAGAACATCGGGCGTGACTGGAGACAGCTTGCGAGACGTCTTCGTCTTACTGAGATGGACATCGAGTGCATCACAGAGAGTCACAGTCGAGACCTTAGAGAACAGTCTAGGAAAGCGTTGTGGCTGTGGAAGAACACGCATCGGAGAGAAGCAACCCGTCGAGTGCTCATCGATGCTCTCAGAAAATGCAAGTTCAACTACATTGCGGACATTGTAGAGGGTTACATCACACAATGAAATCAGTCATCATTTGAGAACGAACTCAGAATGTGTTATATATATTTTTTTTAATTACGACTTCATCAAAACATGAAGTTGGTGGTTTCTTGAGACAAAGTGCAGATGTAACTACACTGCAGACATTGTCGTTACATCACACTATGAATTCGGTCATCATTTGAGGACGAACGCAAGATAAGTTATATTTACAACATTTTGACGACTTCAGCAAAGCACGAAGTTATTGGATTTCTTGAGCCAAGGTGCAGGTGTAACTACACCGCAGACATTGTCGTTACATCACACCAAGAATTTGGCCATCATTTGAGGACGAACTCAAGGGGGGAGGGCTGAGCACAAATTTGCGCCCCCCCCCCCCCCTTTCCCTCGGAGGTTGAGCTGACAAGCAAAAAGCAATTTCGCACACGCCCCCCTTCATAGCAATTTTGGCGCCTTTTGCCATCAACTTTTGGCGCCCCCATAGCCTCCCCCATGGTACGCGCATGTATTGAAATGATACCATTGGCAATGCTGCACCATGCCATGGCTAAACATCTGTATTTTTACGAAGATATTGATGAGGCATGGTGTGAGACAATTTTTACCATCTTTATTGATACTAAGTAATTAAAGTGTTGAAAATGATGTGAAAAGACAAATAATATAAGGAAATATAAGGGTTGTGTGCCTTCTTCATTTCCTTGTTATTTTGTTCATGATTAAGATTCTGCTGCAGATGAAAACTCAAGGTCTTCTCTTTTTTTTCTCTCTTTTTTTTTAACTTTTCTTTGCTCAATCAGCTCTCTTTTATTGGATAAGCACTTTCAGCAGTTGTCTTTATTTAAATGAGTTGTAAAATGTTGCTGTGAACTAGACTTGTAGGCCCGTATTCCGATAGCGAGGTTTAAGTTAACCCTGGTCTAAATCTGTGGTTTCAGTATGGGTAGCCAAAAGTACCAAAATTTTATTTACAATGAATAATTTGTATGTTAACTGCTCTCTTTTCCCATACTCTAATAATGTAGAAAACTATTGAAGTTTTTATTCCGAGATAGTTTTGACTAATATGAGTGCCAAATGTGCTGGTAAATTAAACATCGACTATTATAGATTCAGCCTCTTTTGGCTCTCCATACTTAAACCACAGATTTAGACCAGGGTTAACTTAAACCTCGCTATCGGAATACGGGCCTTTAAGTCTATCTTCAAAAATTTCCTAGAATAATCGATAAATCTAGTACAGTACAACCTCGTTATAAAAAGCACTGATATAATGAGATTTTGTTGTAACAAGGTAGTTTTCGGGGTCGTATCTCTTTGTATGTTATGGTATATTGGCCCTGATATAACAAGGTTTCGATATAAAGGGATGATTGCTCTGGTCCCAAGGGCCTCATTATAACGAGGTTTGACTGTAGTTATGGAGACAAAACAACAGCAGTGAAATCATCATGAGTGTGTTCTTTGTTAATAAAAAGTACTAGGGATAATGTAACACCTTAACTTGTGTGGTATGGAGTATCATGTTTGGTGTTTTATAAAGCAGAATATTACACATGTAGGTAGTTCTTGCAGATTTCTCTTTGCTCGATCCCACCCATGGCGTTAATTTCCTTCAGCTAGAAATTCATCCACATTTTGCCGCACTCAACCCAGGTGAGGTGAATGGGTACCTGGCAGGAATATTTATTCCTTGAAATGCCATGTGGGCTGGTTTACGCCAGGCTAAAGCCAGGGTAATAACAAAGCAAAGTGCCTTGAGCACTCAGCACAGTGGATACGTGCACTATATAAATAGCATCTATTATTGTTATCATTATAAAAAGGTATAAAAATGTACCTCATTATACTGTATATCAATTTGCATTTTCCTTAACATATTTCATATCAATAGAAATTATGTTGCATCTATCACTAACTTTAATTAACGGCTTATGACATTGGAATTCTTGCATAAAGGAAGTAAATGCAACTTTACATATCAATCACACTTTGCGCAATTTTGTCTCATTTTTTAGCCTGATTTCAATAAATCACCTTGTGTAAAGATTTGTTTCATGACAGGGGCAACTCAAGGATGGGAGGGGGGTTGAAGAATTCTATCCTATAGACAAAGTAATTTGAAAAAAAAAAAAGATCTTTACTTCCAAAAGGGATGTAGAAAACATGCAATCTGGGAGAAAGTTGAGGTCATCCTCTATTAATTGTTGCCATGTATTCTCGGCAGCTGTTTAGCGCCCTCAATCTGACATTTATTGAATTTATTTATGCAAGGTGGCCCACAAACATTGGATCTCAGACATACCAACTTATATTATTTTGTTATCGATTGTGAGGGAATGTGGAATTTTGAAGGATGTGGATTGTAAATAATCGCTGTAAAAATAATATGAATATTTCAATATTAAAATGGCATAAAAATTATGTATTTAAAAATTGCTTACTTTGAATTTTTAATATGTTCACACCTGTTTGTGTGTGTTTGGTTATATGCATGTGTGTTTCATAAAATGACTTTTCATTAATAGTCTACTCTAGCAATGGTCATGGATGGGGAGATGCATTGCAAACATGTTGAAATGGTGGTACACTGATAGCTCTGCAGAGTGTGAGTGTGGGTATACAGGGCAGTCAGACTATGCTTCATCTGCCGAGCTCCAAGAGAGAGAGAGAGCGAGAGAGAGAGGGAGAGAGAGAGAGAGAGAGA